>JAWWMW010000859.1:109128-137893 GCA_035048345.1 Echeveria elegans
ACTTTCGCTAGGGTCATGTACCTTGCGTCTGTTCCAGAAGCCATGAACCTACGCGCTCAAGTAAAATATCAGAAACTTTGGTATTGTCATCATCAACAAATGGAGGTCCTTGAGCCCTAAGGCCCTAACACTCTTTTTGAAAAAGAAAAGAAAAAAGAGTGGGGGTACATTAACATCCCAATTAATATAACCAAACCGCTTACTAGGAATGTCTTGAGTGAGGCTAAGCAAGGCTAAGCACATAACAAGAAGTAGAAGGCGAAGCACCGACGGAGGAACGCAAAGCATTATAACGTCGAAGGTTTGCAATGGGATTTTATATGGTCTATCCAAGTCTGGCTTTGCGATCTTCAATTTGATGAAACCGCAAGCATATCAATAACATACATTTTATAGTTTTGATGCAACGTATTGATATGATTTGTAAAATACAATAAATATACATTTATTACGTATGCTTGAATAGAAAAATAAATCTAATTATATATTTGTTGTTTTAAATAGCTTACGTTCGAGATATATATTGTGCTCTTTACAATCTTATGACACTGTAAATCTATATATATAAAAGAATTCAAATCCACCACCATACATATACCAACCACCCACTTTTCCTCACTAATTTTCTTATTTTTCTCACTAAAGATCTATTGCAATAAGACTTTGACAAAAATGTCATTCCCCACCCTTCTTATTTACACTACATGTCATCCATCACTATTCATCTATATTTGACTGTATTTGACCAACTAATCGTATTTGACTGTATTTGACCATATTTGATCAGATAGATTTCAAAAAAAATAAAAAAAATAAGGAATTTTAAAAAATTAAGAATTGAAAAATAAAAAATAAAAATTGTAGCAAAAAATATTGTAAAGCTTAATCAAATCGAATGAAACCATTAAAAAAAATTCGTCGAAACGACGGGAGTGCAACTAGTTTTTAATGATAGATGAAAACTACTCCTAAAATAGGATTGATTAAGGATCCATAAGTGTATTTTTTTTCCTGATTGTGGCCGGTTCCAAACCGTGAGCACTAAACCTTAACGCTGTTGTCTTGTCGAAGATTTTTAGAGTTTGCACTGAACCAAACCCCAAAAGTCATTCAAATTTCAATCAAGCAAATCCCAAAACTCGTTATCTCTCAAAATTAAAAAAAAAACCTATTTTGCCATCAATTTGATTGATTTCAATCCACCCATTTCCAGACCTTCGACAAAACCCAATTCGTAACAAAGATCGAATCTTTCCGCTCGACCCAGACGTGGGTCATTTTTAATTCCGACCGAAGTTGAGTAAAGGATGGAGCTTTTCAATAATCGAGTTGGATTTTTAGGGTTTATAAGTTTTTTGTTGATTTTCTATTTTTCATCATGCGTTGCGAAATTTGTGGTGGAGAAGAATAGCTTGTCGGTAACATCGCCTGAGAATATTAAAGGGACGTATGACAGTGCGATTGGCAACTTTGGGATTCCGCAATATGGTGGAAGCATGGTTGGAACGGTTGTGTATCCTAAAGAGAATAGAAAAGGGTGTAAAGAGTTTAAGGAGTTTGGGATTGAGTTTAAATCTGAAGCTGGTGCTCTTCCTACATTTGTGTTGGTTGATCGCGGAGGTGAGAGTTGGTTTTATGTTATTGCTGTTGTTGTTGATGTGTCATTTTGGATTTGGAGTGTTGGATGGACTGTTCTAGGGATAATATTTTGGGATGATTGAAGCTTTAGAAATTTTGTTCAATTATTATGTTGCGTGTGATTTAAGCATGTTGCGATTTTCTGCTTAGGGATTGTAGTGAGGCGAAAGGGAGGTTTTGAATTTTAAAGCTCTAGCAGTTTACATGAGTGTTGTTAGGAAGGAAACAGATTTAAAGCTCTAGTCAGCTCTGTCGTACGTAGTTGTGTGTCGGGCAACCTTTGTGTTGCATAGCAAGCCAATTGAATAATGATGCTTGTTAGTTTCATGCAGGAACATAAGTTTTTAGATGCTTGTTAATCGCTAAAACCCTACTTGTCATTTGTTGAGTTCAGGTTGCGTGGTGACTGGTGCGTTCTTACTCTTTATTGAACTATTATATTTTAGCATTAGACTGCCTTCATTCACTACTTCTTGTTTTTGAGAATAACTTGTGTGTTTTATATTTAGTGTATAATGTTAATTTATAGTTGCAGCAATGTTTGCTAGATGTTAATTTGTTTTTATCAAATGTATACAACGTGCAGATTGCTTTTTTGCGCTAAAAGTCTGGAATGTGCAGAAAGCTGGTGCGTCCGCTGTTCTCGTTGCAGATGACACGGAGGAAGCTCTGATCACCATGGATACGCCTGAAGAAGACCGCACATCTGACGACTTTATCCAAAACATCACTATACCATCGGCACTTATAGAAAAGAGTTTTGGCGAAAAATTAAAGAAAGCATTCAGTGGAGGAGATATGGTCAATGTAAATCTTGACTGGAGAGAGGCGGTGCCTCATCCAGATGATCGTGTGGAATACGAGTTGTGGACTAGTAGCAACGATGAGTGTGGGGTAAAATGCAACATGTTGATGGACTTCTTGAAAGATTTTAAAGGCGCTGCTCAGATACTTGAGAAAGGCGGCTATACTCAGTTCACCCCACACTATATAACCTGGTACTGTCCGCAGGCATTCCTGTTGAGCAAGCAGTGCAAGTCTCAGTGTATTAACCATGGTAGATACTGCGCGCCAGATCCCGAACAAGATTTCAGCTCGGGTTATGACGGCAAAGATGTTGTCATCGAGAACCTAAGGCAACTATGTGTGTTTAAAGTGGCAAATGAGAGTAGTAAGCCTTGGTTGTGGTGGGATTATGTTACGGATTTCCAGATAAGGTGTCCTATGAAAGACAAGAAGTACAACAAGGAATGTGCTGACGCTGTGATAAAATCTCTTGGTATTTTCTTTACTCTACTTCATCTTGTTGTGTCTTTGATAACACATTCCTTTGAAATTGAGATTTTTTTTTACTAGGACTTGACTTGAAAAAGATTGAAAAGTGCATGGGGGACCCAGCTGCCGATGCTGACAATCCAATTCTAAAGGAAGAGCAAGATGCACAGGTATGTTCTTATAACCTTTTGTAACATACTGTCCTAATGCACTGAATTTACTTATTCTTAGTAACCAAACTTTCTATATAGGTTGGGAAGGGAGCAAGAGGAGATGTGACCATTTTGCCTACTCTTATTGTTAACAATCATCAGTACCGAGGTCTGTAGTATTCGCCATTTGGTGCTTCAAATAACCTGGTCAGAAACCTTCTAGAATAATTTTAATTGCGTAAATTTTCAGGCAAATTAGCAAAGAGTTCTGTTCTCAAGGCTATATGCTCCGGGTTTGAAGAAACTACAGAACCTTCTGCATGTTTAAGCGGCGGTAAGTTTTCTGCCATTTTCGTAAATTACGGATTCAATATTACTATCTGATTGATGATCAAATAAATTTCTTTACCATAGATGTGCAGACAAATGAGTGCTTGGATAATAACGGTGGTTGCTGGCAAGATAAATCAGCCAATATAACAGCCTGCAAAGTCTGTAGTTAACTTGAAACGATTCTGTGAAGTTTATCTTTTTTCCGTAGGTATATGATGGGAGTGATTCATTATTAAATGTTAACGCAAATCCAGGACACTTTCCGTGGTCGAGTCTGCAAGTGCCCACTTGTTGACGGTGTTCAGTTCAAAGGAGATGGCTACAGCCATTGTGAGGGTAATACTTTACTCCTGCATCAACCCAGTGGAACGGTCTTTTTTCGTATTATAGTTTAGTCCTGCATCGATGGAGTGGAATTATCAATTTTTTCACGATAATTGATTTCATGTCAACTACTTCTGGTTGACATCTTGTTGCAGTAAGTGGACCTGGGAGGTGCAAGGTAAACAATGGAGGGTGTTGGCATGAAACCCGAAATGGTCATGCTTTCTCTGCATGCTCGGTTGGTCAATTAGTTTCCTTCTCCCATTTTTACTCTCTGAAATAGGAATAAGCATCCGGATGATAGAAAGAAATTCCTTTTGCAGGATTCTGATGGTGGTAATTGCAAGTGTCCGACGGGGTTTAAAGGTGACGGCGTCAAAGCATGTGAAGGTAAGAAACTTCTTACCTGCAGGTTTTACTCATACAGTCTTTTGTACTTTCGCTAGATTTGCAGAGTTTTGTAGCCCGACTGAAATGTACATTGCCAATGGGATTTGACTATCGATTAATAGTCAATATTTTCCATTTATTGACTAGCTTCTTGTTTAACCTCTGCAATTTAAAACAGATATTGATGAATGCAAGGACAAAAAAGCGTGTCAGTGCCCGGAATGCAGTTGCAAAAATACATGGGGCAGCTACGACTGCAGCTGTTATGGTGGTCTCCTGTATATGCGAGACCAAGACACGTGCATAAGTAAGCGCAGTCTTCAAAGACACTAATAACGAATATTGTTTTCCTATCATGCCTACTTGCTTAAAACACCAATCCTCCTGCAGGTAAGAGCGCCAGTGATGTAAAATCGGTATGGACAGCATTTTGGATAATATTGATCGGCTTGGCTATGGCTGCTGGTGGAGCATATCTTGTGTACAAATACAGAATAAGAGTAAGTTAAATCCTTACTGCTTTATTTGTCTAGTGAGCTCGTTTATGAAATGAACATTGTGATACACAAGGAGCGTATCTTGGTTGTTTGTTTTGCAGTCGTACATGGATTCGGAAATTAGAGCTATCATGGCACAGTATATGCCCCTCGATAGTCGAACAGAAGTGCCTAATCACAGCGAGGAACGTGCCTGAGACAGCATGAACCATTTTACATTGATGATTTGAGAATCTGACACCTGAGAATATCCATGTAAAACAACTTTAAACAATAAAAAAATAAGTTACAAGCCACATGTTGAATATTAAAGAGTAGCTATCCTGGCGGCCTGTGTTGAATCAAGATGTCATAATGAGACAGCGTTACATTTTAACTGGAAGCTGTTGTCTTAACATGGTGTGACTGTAGTAATAATTGCCGGATAAAAACACTATCAAGTATGAACATTGTTGTTTCTTTTGGTCCTCTTGCTAAAAAAGGTTATTGCTCATCTTCAGCAATGTCTTCACCAAAGCCGCGCTGTGCTAGTCTGTAGTATAGAATGCCCATGGTGGCCATGCATGCCCTGTAAATTTGACAGAAAGAAAAAAAAAGTCTAAGTGAAGCAGCTTCCACTCAAGTGGATAATTTTGTACTTACAGTTATGTCTTGATGTATTCAGTTGTTGAAATGTGTATGTACGGGAAGGAGAAGGTAGAAGACATTACATGATAGCTATAACAAGTAGCATTTTTCTTGGATCCATTCTCGAAGCTCTATGATGGCGGGGACGTCCCTCAGGTACTTCATCTGCACGCAGGTCTTTTTTTGCAGGTGCAGTTACTGGTAGAGTGGGCAAAGAGCTGGACCAGAAAGGTATCAGTGCTCTTAGGAACTTATGGCGGAATGAACCTGCAACAGGAGGCCCATGTAAATCAGATTTCTGGCAATTGAAGTAAAGTCATAGGTAACTGATATATGAAGAAGAGTGAAGAGTCATAAAAAATAAAATGCATCAAGTTCACAATTTTAACTATTCATTCTACTCTATTTACTCAACTGCAGTGGCGGCGGTATATCTCATTCCCACAGAAATTAACATGAGATCAGCGAAGTAAAAGAATAAAGATATACACACTATTGACTTGCCTCTTCTGGAATACTTTTTTTGATTCCCATCCTCATCATCTGCATAATAAGGCATTTCGGAGCTCTGCCTGTCTATAAGGGATCCCACCTTTCTCGTTGTAGTGCCAGGCTGCAAAGATACAATCACATCAACACTAGCATGCAAGTGAAATATTATGTTTTCATTTTGATGGTGCAACTACCATGTCATTCAGTGAGTCATCTCTCAACAACATTAGTGACTATTTATGACATTCTAAGTACGAAAAATAATAATGTTTTTTCACCTACAGGGCTAGAGGTTGATACGAAGTTTCCCGAAGAAGGTGAACCGTCTACCTCCATGGTATTTGGGACCGAAACTGTTAAAGAGCTTGCTAAGTTTCCAACCGGTTGGATTTCAGATATTTTGCTTCCATCCTTGCCTTCCCCCCTTGTACCAGGTGCGTAAATGAGAGGATCAGATGCAAAAGCAGGTGGAGGACCACGAGATCCCGTCATTGGCATTGAGACTGGATGGTTTCCAAATACATTCTTGTCCAATCCACTCTGTTTGTTAAAAGAAATACGTAAAAACCAATATGATTAGTGGAGTTTAGGAAAGTGAAAAAAAATTTGGTGAAAGGTAGACCATTAAATAGCATGGTCATTATCAAGTATAAAACTTCATAATTCATACTAGAAATTCCATATTGAATTTCCCCTAAGTATCTATTTTGGTAACTTTTTGTTTTGTTTTTGTGTTTCTTAAGCTTTAACCTGACCATGCTAAATATTCAAAAGAGACACTTGCTTCCTTCTACTCTGCACTGAAACTTTCCGCTGTTCCTATACATGAGGACATGAAAGAATTTTCTGATGTAGATAGCTCAAAATGTTCAGTAATGCACAAGCTCAAGCACAATCACTACCTGAATAATGGCTTCTTTCAATTTTGTATGAAGCTGAGATGATGAGTCTTTAATGGACTTAGGAGGCCATATCTGCAGTAACAAACAAAGGGATGAAATAACAGTTCTCTTCACCCTGCGCCAATTATGTGTTTGCCAGTTTCAGGAATACAACGTACAGGAGTAGAGCATCCAGGGCAAACATATCCTGCTGGTGCAGTATGTGGGGGAAAACTCTTGATATGAGAGACCAAACAATTTGTGTGAACAACATCTTTATAAGAAACAAAATGCGTTAGGAACACATAAATGAGAAGTATAATACAATGAGAAATGACAGAATGCCCGATATGAGTGTTATTACATACGCAAGCAACCCAATCTGGTGGTCTGAAAACCGGTACTGTCCTCTAGTACAGATTGGCACTTGCAGCAAGATGGAGGCCAGTCATACTCTCCATCTATAACCCATTCAGAATATGTTCGAACCTAAAGAAAGAATGAGAAATTGAAGAACTTCACTAAGCAAGTATTACTTCCATGCTATTGTAACACCAAAATACAATGCACGCTAGCAGTAATAAATTTAAAATCTGTGAAGTCTAAACATGACCAACTAGTAAAGTAACACTACCCTCAAGATCTAACTATGAAATGAAATAGTAAGGTCAACCATCACCCAAGTACCCACAGTCCAATATATTTTCTGTATTCAATTTACTTGAATGATACATGATAATTATCTGTAAAAATAGCCATAGGGATAGAATAGGAACTTACGATACAGATCTGATGCTCACTGAAGCATATGCATTCTCCGCAAACAGGAACATTATGCACAAAACAATATAATTTTGTGGCCTGCAATCACAAACCACTAATTAGCATCTCACAACACATCAAACTAACAACATTCCACTACCCCCCTACACATCAATGGATCAAATACAACAATCAAACACGTAGTCTCAAAGGCAACATCACATATACAACTACCACATTCAAATTCCAAAACTCATATATACCTTACGGCACTTGCAGACCACCATTGATCCACAGATTCGACGCACACGCAATGCGCCTTCCACTCGGTTCCCGAATCGATCTGTGAAAATCAACTTCTATTGAGCCGATCGGACAGAATCAAACTTCGCCGTTACAAGGTCGTTTTCGCCATCGCCGGAGATCCCCTCATCGTCATCAGCTTCACGGACAAGCCGATTTCGCTCATTGGACCGAGGTATTATTAGATATGAACCGAACATGAGTTGGGCCACGAAAATAATGGGCCGTCTGTGACCTTGAGGACCCATTACGTCATCCCTTTACTCAAGTTAATTGTATTCTTGGTTGTTGCTGTTTCTGACGATCGTTTTTTACTTTATTTTCTTTTCCACATGAGTTCGTTTGGTTGCTTGAGAAAAATAATTTTTTAAAAAATAAATTTTTTATGAAAAAATTATTAAAAAAATTTGATCTTATTTTACCTATTTTTTTCTTATAACCAATCACATATTTCATTTTCATTCCATTTAAAAAAAAAAAACTCTCTCTTTTTTCTCGCAACCGAACAGGCCTAAATTTTTCCACTCTAACTAATCTCTAAGTAACTTTTACAAGAGGACTTGGGCTAACGAAACTGTTGACACAGGGCCGTTGGCCGTAAGTGAATAGCTTCATTCTTTATTACCACCATGGCCACGGTCAGGACTTTATCGGAAGCCAGAGGGAGCTGCCTGAGGGCCGCCAGCTCCAGCAGATCTTCTCATGGCTTTGGATTTGGCAAGCAGTTGTTCATAATTCTGAGTTAAGTAAACACTTGTTAGCCACGAGTAGATAAACAATAAACTCTGCCAAGCCAAACTCATTTCAACAGAAAAGGCATGCCGACAAGCTACACTTACCCTGTCCTCGAAGGCAGAGTCCCGGGAATCAATGATCTTATCTGCGATACCATAGTCAATTGCTTGCTGTGCTCGGAAGTATTTTGGCCTAGATATATCTTTGGCTAGCTCCTCTTTGGATTTGCCAATTCCTTTAGACAAAAGCTCCAAATAATAGTCTGTGTTTGCTTCAAGTTCTTTGGCCTAAAATGAAGACCACAAGGCAGAAAAATTACTCGAGGAAATCGAGGGGAATACATAAGCCAGGCAAGAACAAGAAACTGAAATATAGCTCTTACTTTGATCCACATATCAATAGCGGCCCCACTTGATCTGTTGACTTTGGGCAGATATAACTTTGCTGCAATATCCCAAGCATAATCAGATACCAAGAATCATAATTGCAGCTAACTAGTAATGCATACTAACATGTGTTACTCAGTATCGTGTAATTTGCTTGACAAAATATGCCACCGTTTGCCGGATAATTAAGTGAATATTCATCATACCTTCACGAAAACTACTATTAATCCCAAGCTTCAATCCTTTATTAAACAATGGGTAGTTCATCCTTTCAATTAGGATGTAAGTTTTTTTTTAGAAGAAGGCAAATGAAAAAGAAAGTTTAAAGAAATTTCATATGGAAATGAATGAGAAGAAGTTCGTATTGGTTCAATTTATTTTGTTTTCATTTTCCTTGAACAACAAAACATGGCATCATATTTTACCTAAGATTTTATCCCAACCTCTCAATTTTTTTACAAAACAAATAGGGTTTCAGGAAAATGATCAACTGCTTCAAAATACAACATACACATGAACATACTAGTAAGTAATCTTTATACAATTCATAATTCTTGGGCTAAAAAAATAAGTCGCAAACAGATGTTAGCCTTACTTGACGAAAACAGATCTACTGGTTAATATTTATGATGGTTCAACATTCAAACGCAAGTTATATCGATAAGATATTGGCCTTACTTGACGCATTAGGTTGCAGAGCGCGATAACCCTTGGCTCCAAGTGCAAACAGCATTGCAGCTTGACCATAAGCATGACCGCAATTAATTGTGTATACGGGAGCCTTGCAATACTGTGAAATGGGATTTTCCAATAGACAATAAACACCAGAAATAAGGTTGATGGATACGGAGTATATGCTAACTTAATCATAAAAAAGCAGCAGACGAAAAAAAAACTTCACAACTATCTTTGATGCAAGTAGCATAAATTGTAAAAAAAAGGAACACAGGTGATCTCATCACTCTGAAAAATAGCGATCAAAACTGTTACGTTGACTGAGAGCAAGTCAAATTATTCGAGTCGAGTAGTACTTACAGCCATGGTGTCCGCTATGGCATACGCTTCGGTTTCAGAACCAACAATCTCCATCTTCTCATTCTGTCAAACACATAAAGCACCATAAGTGACAGTACACAAACTCTTAGATTTGTTACAAACAAAGTGCATAACTGGGAAATCCTTGGACATTTACAGTTTACATGTTGCTTCGTTAACATTATAAAGTTATAGTCAAACCAAAAAATATATGGTAAAGAACAGATTGTAACCTGAGTTCCAGAAGAGTTGATGTACAGGTATATTGGCTTTGTGGGGCTATCAAAATCACACCACATGAACTGTGCGACAAGTAACTCTGTCACAGCTGGTACAATCTACAACAGAAAGCAGAGAAAATGTTTAGAACGATTGAACCATAACTCTTTTCAAAGGATGCCACTTTCAGTACAGTGTAGCAAAAGATGCACTAAGGCTTACAGGCATTCCAAGATAACAAATCCGAGCATCTAGGAGCAATGATGGTAAATCCGGAGGGGCACTTCTTGGACGTCCGGCTCCTCCTCCACCACCACGGTACATGCTAACACTCATGCTATATTTTGCAGGACCTCTGTCCGACATGCCAGATGCACTCCACATTCCTCCATTTTCCAGATAATTATGTGCAGATGATATGCTTTCCTGTTACAAACATGAAATATGCAAACATAAAAAAAGGGGTCACAACACTCAACACTACTATCACACAAAACATTTTCCAAATATTTAAATCAATAAATTTCAAACAAAACAACCTCAGTAACTTTTTCTGCTTGTCGACGAGCAGGGTTATCTTCCGTCATGAACATGTCCATTTGAGAAGGACTGAGCCCATATAAATACTTGGGGACATTCTTGTAGTTATCCATCACTAAACAAACAAACAAAAACATGAAAAATTTCAGTGCAGCGCTGAAACTATAAAATAAAGCTCCACAAGCCTGCCAAGAGAATACTAGTAACATTAGTAGCAGAGTCATTTACACGATCAAAAGTTCTAAACCATACTATATATCAGATACAAAACTCAATAAAGCTATCGGATTTTAAAAGTCTTCTGATTTATGTCCAACCTCTTTCCAATGCCTGGAGAATAATCAATGGACTGCTCCCTTACTAATTTTGTTAAAATCATATAACAGCCTAGCTGTAATCAGTACCAACAAGTAAATAACACCAGTTTCCGCAAACTGCATCATTTTCAGTTTCCATTACATGTTTGATAACTTATATATCTTCATATCCGAATTCATACTATCACTATAATATCCATATTAAGAAGCTGAAATCGTCCGCATCAGAACTCCACAGGTTCATCGAGTAGCCCTAAATCCCTAATCCGATAGTAACTTTCAAAACTGACATCAGTAATTTACAAAAAAAAAAAACAGAAGTGAAAAAGAAACAATACATCCGTCCTTTAGATTCTCAGCTCTGAACTGCTTCGGAACCCGCTCATACGACGGCCTTCCTCCCTCCGCATACACACCCAACCTCCTAATCCCACTCTTCCGTCCGCTGCCTACTCTATATTTTTCACAACCGAAAGCCTAACAATCTTTGAATATCACGCAGCCGGAGCTCAGATTCCAACTCGTGTAGGAAACCGGCGATGCCTGAGTCGCCGTCGACGCCATCGGAAGCGATGAGGATTTTTATTAATTTATTTTTAATTTGATAATATATCGATTGTAAAAAAATGACGACTTACAAAAGGTGAGGTGATCAGTGAGCGGCTGTGGTTTATGGACCGGTCACTCATCATGAAAGCCCAATACACATTAAGCCCAAATATTGATTTTAAATTTCTTGTCAGCCCGTATAGTGAAACGGCGCGCAAGGCGGCCTAACGTAAAAGGTTTGCTTTTCATTCAGTCTGTTACCGACTGAGCAGCAAACACTTGTCCACTACGCAATGGGATGTGCCACGTGTCGAGTTTTAAATGGGTACACGTAAATTTTTTCTTAAAAAAAGTTGAAAGCGGTTGGAGTGTTCCAGTCGGTGAAGCCAGCGAAACTAACAGCACATTTGGCGGTAGCATACTCCTTTAGGATATTTAATAACTAGTAATACTTTGCACAATCCAGTCTGTGTTTGTCATGATTAATTCGTGAACTTGTCCACGGTGTGCAAAATCACATCTCAAAGCATTTGAAAAAATAACCGTCAGAAGTGGATAGAGATAAAGATCAGCGTCAAAAGAAGTCGGAAACGGTGCGAGGGATAGTTTAGGAAAGAAATGTGGTTATGGTGTTGTAACCGGCAATAAGAGTATTTAGGCTTTATTAATAGGAAGATTTGCCTAACAGATTCGAATCCAAGACCAAGACACTCATTCTAAATAGCAATCACCTAATATAGGTTAGTTATCACGAGATTAAGAGAAAATTTTATAACATGAAGATGATAATCGAGAAACAAAATGTTTGTGCAAGAGAAATTAAGTAAAAAGAATGATTCGTGTTTATAAATAATGAATGATAGTAAAAAATGAACTAATTATTGAAGATAAAATATTTATGAGAATAAAAGTTATTTCATTTATGAAAATATAAAATATATTTTGAGACTTCGAAAATGAAAGAGGAGGGACAGAGGAAGTAGTACTTGCTGCGCATTTTTTTTATTACAATTTCCCAAACTGGGAATCAATGTATACAGGAAAGTATACAGCACGGGACTATCGCCCGGAATACAAGATCAATGATTGACTTATTACAAATGGAAAAGCGACCATCGATCCTGAATCGCTATCCACGACTGATACAACTAAATATAATAAATAAATAAACAAATAAACAACCTCTCACTATCACTCGGTTCGAATCAAATCTCATGTAGATATTATAATGTCATTGAATTTGGGAAAAAGGTAAAAATGGGCATCGGTACTTCGATAAATGAATGAATTTTCAAATTCACCAAACTGCATTTAGGCCCAGTTTATAAACACATTTTGAAAAAAGTTTTGAAATAATTTTGAAACTCATTTTGAATAACTTTTTGGTTAATTTTCAAGTTCAAAACTATTTTCAAAACCATTCTCAAAACTTTTGATGTTTATAACCTTTTGATATTTTCAACCCTCATCGCCACCACAACTTCCCACCCGCCACCTCAACTTCCGACCGACCACCATAACTTCCGACCGGCCACCACAACTTCCGGCCGGCCACCATAACTTCCGGCCGCCACCACAACTTCCGGCCGACCACCATAAATTTTTTTAAATTATTTTTCCTTTTTTGATGGTGTGTTTTTCTATTTTTGTGATTGAATAAGCCTCACCAAATGTGAGATTAGGATTGAATAATTATTCATTATATAACTAATTAGATAATTAGTTAAAAATATTTACTTTAATTAATTAGATAAATGGTGGTGCCGGTGGTCGTGGTGGCGGCGATGGAGGTGGTGGTGTGGTGGTGGTGGTGTGGCAGTCGCAGTTGTGGGGTGGTGGTGGTGGTGGCAGTGGTGTGGTGGCGGTGTGGTGGTGGTGGAGGTGGCGGAGGTGTGGTGGTGGAGGTGGTGGCGGTGGCGGTTGGGGGGTGGTGGTGGTGGTGGTGGTGTAGGTGTGGTGGTGGTGTGGCGGCAATGGTGGTGGAGGAGGTGGTGGTGTGGTGGTGGCGGTGTGGTGGTGTGATGGAGGTGGTGGTGGTGGTGTGGCGGCGATGGTGGTGGAGGAGGTGGTGGTGTGGTGGTGGCGGTGTGGTGGTGTGATGGAGGTGGTGGTGGAGTGATGGAGGTGGTGGTGTGGCGGTGACGGTGGCGGTGGTGGGGTGGTGGTGGTGTGGTGGTGGTGGAGGTGGTGTGGAGTTGGTGGAGGTGTTGGTGTGGCGGTGGTGTGATGGTGTGGCGGCGGCGGTGGAGGTGGTGGTGTGGTGTGGTGGTGGTGGAGGTGGTGCTGATGAAGAGAGTTTGTTGTAAGTTTTATTTTTGAGTTTCAAACCCACCTATTGAGGAGGGTTTGAGTTTTGAAAAAAGTTTTGGAGTTTAAAATGAATGAAAAAGTGGTTAAAAACTTAATTCAAAACAACTTCAAAACTTATTTCAAAACTTTTTCAAAACTTGTTTATAATCTGCCCCTTAGTTGGTCAACGTGGAGTGACTTTGGAGGTGAATTAAGTGGTTGAGTTGATGGCTTAATGGGTGTGAAAGTTGGAGGACTAACAGATGGGATGATCGGAGGTTGACTTGGTGGTGGTGGTGGAGTGGTCGTAGGAGGTTTAACAGTGGTGAATTTCGATCCCCGTCGGGGCGACGGGCTTGCACTTGTTGCTTATAATCTATATATATAAAAGATTACAAATTCACCATCACACATTTACCAACCACCCACTTTCCCTCACTAATTCCCTTATTTTCCTTTCTAAAGACCTCATTGCAATAAGACTTTGACAAAAATGTCTCTCTCCACCCTTCTTATTTACACTACATGACATCCATCACTATTCATCTGTATTTGACAAACTGATCATATTTGACTGTATTTTTGTATTTGACCGTATTTAAAACAATTATAAAATTAGAATTAAAATTTTGAAAATGAAAAATTATAAATGGACCGATAAAAGTTATAAAGCTTAATTAAATCGAATGAAGATATCGAAAAAATTTTGTCGGAACGACGGAAGTGCAACTGGTTGCATTATATCATCTCTTTAAATGGGTAACGGGGATCCTAATTTGTCCTAACAAAAATATTTAACAATTAAATGAAAGTTAGGTGACAGCCTTATCTGCCGTACCCAATTAGCATTTAATAGGACCTACACAATCTTGTCCACTCATGAATTATTGATCTAGTAATCCAAAATCTCCAATAAACATCACTTTTGGCAAAACCAAATTATAACATCCATTAAAATAAGAAATTGCAAAAACATGTGTGCATAATGAGGGGCGGATCTACGTTGAAAGGGATGGGGCTCGTGTCCCAAATCAAAATTTTCTTTTTACACACATATGTATATATATATATATACACATAATTTATTAGTTCTTACTTAATTAATAGAGTTACATTATGCCTCCTATACATAATTTAAAAATATTCTTTAGCCAGACAAGTTCAAAATATTTGTTTCATTTATTTTTTTGAGTTCAATTGATTTATTTATTTTTTACTTTTGAGATTGATTAAATTTTGATTTCAGGCTCGAATGAGTATCAACTTCATTCGTTAGAGTTGATGAAATATTTTACACTTGAGAAAAGGTATTTTTTAAACTTCAAGAATATCGGCACACTTATTGGAGTATAATGATGTATACAAGAAAGATATTGCGTATTCTTTGACACAGTGTCACTCGAAGTTAATTTCGACACTAAAATTTTACTTTAGAAATTCAATAAAAATCTCATAAAACATTAACAAAATAATCAAAACCTTACAAGACAAATATAGAAAGCTACTCAGTAAAAATTTCTGCATTAAGAATATTTCTTATTTGAATCTGATTTAATATTTTGAAACTTTTAAAAAATATTAAAAATATAAAAAAACGGTGACTATGTTATAGTTGTTTTGATGAATTTACTCATAATGTTTGAATTTATCTGACTTTTTTGTTATTTTTTTGAATTTCCAAATTAAATATTAAGGGTAATTAAAATTTCATGAGCTAATTCATAAAATAACAAATAAAGTAAAAAATGAGCAAACTCATTAAAAGAAGTATAAAATAGTCATGCATTTGGTTATATTTTTAATAAAATTTTATGCATAATTTTGGTAAAGTTACAAAATATTAAATTAAATTTAAATAGAAAATTCTTAATGCATAATTATTTTAATTTAAAATAAAAATCCAAAATTCAAAAAATTTGCAAACGTCCTTAGGAAATTAAGGGCATGTGGCTAATCTTCACTAGCTGTTAAACTGTCGGTACGAAAGCCACGAATGATTAAAAAAAAAGTACATATTCATGGCTGGAAACACATTTCCCTAATCCCTCGCCCCCATTTTATTTGCATGACAGTACACAACTACAGACTGAAGCTGCTTTTAGATCAAAATGACAACTCTTTTGATAAATTAAAGAAAAAAAATTGAAGCGTTGCCATTTATATCACTTAAGACCATCAAACACTAATAAGGGATGATAATCTGAATAAATTTTTCTACGAAGTTTTTTATAATCTCAGTGAAGCAACCTCATTTGTATCAATACAACACACCTTTTGTAGAAAGAAGTATAGTAGAGACTAGAGAGTACCTAACCTGTTCAACCAGATATGGATTTGTGATTCAGTTCAGTCTAGAACGCCAATCCTTTATTCCAGGATTGAGCGCGCTTTAAATTGTGGTGAGCTCCATTAGTGAAGATCACCGTCACCAATGCACTTAAAAATAGGTTTAGGATCAAGACGCTGTCCATCGTCCGTGGTCAACAAACTACTGACACACTCCCACCCGGAGGCACAAATGTTTAATGGCAAAATCATGATAAACCACAATATAAAGTACCGCGAACAAGACTTACATCAGATTCAGATGACATCATATCGTGTCCATACTCTGCGCTAGAGGCCCCATTTCAGGAACCCTGAAAATGGCAAGCAAAAGAAATTAAGATTGCGATAGTAAAGTTATGAAAAAAGTACCAGAAAGATGAATAAACTGAATCAACTGTACTAGATCACATTGATGGAAGGTGATGTTGTAAGCCTGTATACTTGCTGTACGTATGACTCCTAATCTGCAAATATAATCAATGAAACATTACACATGGAGTTAAACTCATTCTATAAACTATGAATTCGAAACATGAAACTCGTTACTTGTTTGTCCATGAACAACTCATAGGCCTTATCTGTCTGCAGATCATATAAGATCCAACCAGACCCATAACAAAACTAAAATAAGACCAACCAGACACATAATGTTCCCCTAAAAACCGCCAATCAAAAACAACTGAATATACTCATTCTGAACTGACTTGAAATGAATGAAGTCATCTAAAACAACAAAGCAGGAACTTGGATAAAACAGATGGCAGTTGGACCTCAAAATTCATGACATACATTTTCAATATGAAATGCATTACCTGGTATTACAAGCTCTTACCGTGCGTCATTCAAAGCAAAAACATAGAAATTTAGATAACACGAACGACAATCTGACCAAAAAATTCATAGCATACCTTTATGGTAAAAAATGTAAACTGAAACTAAAACATAAGAAGGGAGCAAATTACTTTGAAGAAATGACCGGGGAACTGAATGGAAACATAGAGAAGCAGCAACATGTAGTGCAACATTTATTCCGGATCATGACTTTCTTCCAAAAACCCCCTATTCTGAATCAGAATCAGAAGTCAGAACAACATATATTAGTAATACAAAAAAAAATTAAAAACAGAAATATATAAGGGAGGAAATGCAAATCTTTTTCTGATTACTCTTAGTTTTCTAAGTTGCCAAGAAGAAAGATGAAACTTCACAAATAGATAAACGTAAAATACATTCCCAAAGAAAATAGATTACAGAAGAAACTGATAATCACAGATTTAACCATACCGGATAAAGAAGTTGTGCCTTAATCCCCCAAATTCAAAGAAATCTGAAATTTACATGCAAAAGAAGATTCATAAACCCCAGTTCGCATACCCCTATAAAATAAACTCAAAAGAAGAAACGATAAAAAATTGAAACGTAGACGATTAAACTCAAACACCAGTTCTGGGTTCCTCCGCAGTTAGCCATAAAGACATATGAGCACGCATAACTCCATGAACATCAACAGATCACACTTTGTCAAGATTTCAATCCACAACCGTCAAGTCGCATAATTCCTTATTGGCAACCCAAAAAAGAAAATAATATTTAAAAATAATACTTAGTATAAAGTTGAAAGCTTCAAGCTCAGGGAGTTCACTTACTAGGCGTCTTCCATAAAGACCTCTGCCACACTAACCCTGAGAATGCTACAAAGTGATTCATTTGCAGCATCTAGAGTGAATCTATTTGCAAACGTAACTTAAAAAACCATACAAGAAAAACAATGTTGATGCACTGCCACTTGTAACAGTTAAGACCATCAAACACTAGTAAGGGTTGAAAACCTAGGTAAATTTATGCAAAGAAGTTTCATATTTGTTATATCACAGAGAAACGTTTGGTAAAATGAAGTATAGTAGAGGCTAGAGAGTATCAAACTTGTTTGAGCATATATGGGTTTGTGATACAGTTGGATAAGTATTCATACATAGCAGATGAACTCCGATTTCCAACATCCACATGATATTAAATATTCTTGAGACATTCTCAGAACGCTGAAATTGATATGCAAAAGAAATTATGATTGTGGAAGTAAACTGATGAAAATATTACCAGAAAGATGAATATACCTATCAACTGTACTAGATCACATTAACCATTAGGTGATGCTGCAAGCCCTTATATTTGTTGTACGAGTCCTAATCTGCAAATATAATCAATGAAAACATTACACATGGAGTTGAAACTCAATCTATAAACTATGAATTTGAAACATAAACACTCGTTACTTGTTTGTCCATGAACATCTGATAATAGACTGTATCTGTCTGCTGGTCATATCAAATCCAAATTCCAACCAGACCCGTAACAAAACTGAACAAAACAAACCAGACACATAATGTTATCCCGAAACCGCCAATAAAAAACAACTGAATATACTCATGGACTGACTTGAAATGAACTAAGTCATCCCAAACAACAAAACCGAAAATAAAAGAAATGACTCTGTATGGACTCGAACTGACCTTCATGCTGAAAACGCCTACTGATACTGGCTTCCTCGAGCAAAGAAATAACCAAGTTCTCACCATTGAATGACCTGCAATTTCATTAACCAAAATAAAAACTTAAGGGAAGATACAAACATAATAACATTTCAAAGATATGATACAGCAAGATGAAGACACTTCAACTTAAGCTGATCGGTTGACTTGAGCCACATACTGACCATCTAGATGTCTACATCTGGGTCAATCAAGTGGTAACTATAATGCAAAGGGAACGCTGTACTACACCTAAAAATCCAATCAAACTGCAAATTCCAAAACTTAATTGTTCAACTAAAAAGAAAAGCCGCACCTCCAAGCGGATCAAACTCAGACCCTTCATCAGTTAAGGATGTGCTGCCTGTGTTGCTAGTAGAGGTTTCCTGGCCTGTGTGGAATACACTGAAAGTGATAAATTACAAACATTAGGATATCAGGAACAAAAATGAAAAGAGTTTGAAAATAATATGCAAACCTCATGCTAGTTTGAATACATCAAAGGGAAAAATATTAAATGTGACTTTCAAACTCCATGTAGAGAACATTTAAAGGGAAAAAGTACCTCTTCAGTATCATTCAGTTAAGTCTAGAACGCCAATCTTTTATTCGAGGGTTTAAGTTTTAATGTCTGGTAAGCTCCATTGGTGAAGATCATCGTCACCAATGCACTTAATAACAGGTTTAGGATCAGCATGTTCTCCATCCTCCGTGGTCAACAGACAGACACTCTCACCCCGAGGCGCAAATGTTCAATGGCAAAATCATGATAAGCCACAATCTAATTTACCACGAACAAGACTTACATCAGATTGAGAAGGCATCATACTGAACCCATACTCCGTGCTAGAGGCCCTATTTCAATAAACCTAAAATGGCATGCAAAAGAAATCAAGATTGCGATAGTAAAGTTATGAAAAAAATACCAGAAAGACGACTATACCCAATCAACTATACTAGATCACACTATGACTACGTGATGCTGTAAGCCCATATACTTGTTGTACGAGTCCTAATATGCAATATAATTAATGAAAACAATACACATGGATTAAACTCAATCTATAAACTATGAATTCAAAACATGACACTCTTTACTTCTTTGTGCATGAACAGCTGATAATTGACTGTATCTGTCTGCTGATCATATCAAATCCAACCAGACCCATAACAAAACTGAAATACAACTAACCAGACATAATGTTATCTCAAAATCGCCAATCAAAAACAGCTGAATATACTCATTCTGAACTTGAAATGAACGAAGTCATCTAAAACAACAAAACATAAACTTAGATAACATAGATGACAGTTGGGCCTCAAATTTCATGACATACCTTTTCAATGTGAAATGCATCACCTGGTATTACAAGGTCTTACCGTACGTAATGACTAACAGCAAAAGAAATGACTCAATAAGGACCCGAGTTAACCCGGATGCTGAAATTGCATACTTATACTCCAGTGACCAAGACCGGCTTCCTCAAACAAAAAATTACTACTCACCATTGAATGACCTGCAACTTCATATACCAAACAAAACCAGGCTAATTATAAAGTTTTAGGCTTCAAGCTCTGTGCGTTCAGTTACCAAACATTCTCATTAAAGACCTCTACATAATCTAAACCGGAAATTGCTACAAGGCAATTCATTTGAAGCATTCTGAGCTGAATCAATTTGCAAACGTCCATAGGAAATTAAAGGCACGTGACTTATCTTCACTAGCTGTTAAACTGTCAGTACAAAAGCCACAGATGATAAAAAATACATTACATGATAATAAACACATCTCCCTTATTCCTCACCCCCATTTTATTTGCATGACAGTACACAACTACAGTCTGAAGCTTCTTTTAGATCAAAATGACAACTCTTTTTATAGATTAAAGCCTTACCAGAAAAGAAAAAATTGAAGCTCTGCCATTTATATCAGTTAAGACCATCAAATAATAACAAGTGATGATAATCTAAATAAATTTTGGTACGAAGTTTCTTATAATCTCTGTGAAGCAACCTCATTTGTATCAACACGACGCACCTTTTGTAGAAAGAAGTATAGAAGAGACTAGAGAGTACATAACCTGTTCAACCAGATATGGATTTGTTATTCAGTTAAGTCTAGAGCGCCAATCTTTTGATCCAGGATTGAACACTTTAATGTGTGGTGAGCTCCATCGGTGAAGATCACTGTCACCAATGCACTTAAGAACAGGTTTAGGATCAACCCGTTGTCCATCCTCCGTGGTCAACAGACTGGCACTCTTACCCGGAGGCACAAATGTTTAGTGGCAAAATCATGATAAACCACAATATAAAGTACCACGAAAAAGATACTCTTCCCTAGAGGCCCCTTCCACTTCAGGAACCTGAAAATAACATGCAAAAGAATTTAAGATTGCGATAGTAAAGTTATGAAAAAAAAGTACCAGAAAGATGAATATACCCAATCAACTGTACTAGATCACATTGACGGATAGGTGATGTTGTAAGCCTGACAGCCTGTATACTTGTTGTACGTACGAATTCGAAACATGAAACTCGTTACTTGTTTGTCCATGAACAACTCATAGGCCTTATCTGTCTGCAGATCATATAAGATCCAACCAGACCCATAACAAAACTGAAATAAGACCTACCAGACACATAATGTTACCCAAAAATCGCCAATCAAAAACAACTGAAATACTCATTCGGAACTGACTTAAAATGAATGAAGTCATCTAAAACAACAAAACAGAAACTTGGATAACACAGATGGCAGTTGGACCTCAAAATTCATGACATACCTTTTCAATGTGAAATGCATCACCTTGTATTACAAGCTCTTACCGTACGTCATCCAAAGCAACAAAACAGAAATTCAGATACCACGAATGGCAGTCTGACCTCAGAATTCATAGCATACCTTTATGGTAAAAAGTGTAAACTGAAACTAAAACATAAGAAGGGAGCAGATTACTTGGAAAAAATGACCGGGGAACTGAATGGAAATATAGAGAAGCAGCAGCAACAAAATTGATTCCGGATCATAACTTTCTTCCAATTAAAAACCCCCATTCAGAATAAAAAGTCAGAACACCATATATTAGTAATACAAATGAAATTAAATTTTAAAAACTGAAATATATAAGGGAAGAAATGCAAATCTTATTCTGGTTACCCTCAGTTTTCTAAGTTGCCATGAAGAAAGATGAAAATTCACAAATAGATAAACTCAAAATACAATCTCAAAGAAAATAGATTACAATGAAGAAACTGATCATCACAGATTTAATCATACCGGATCAAGAACTTGTGCCTAATCCCCCAAATTCCAAGAAATCTGAAATTTACATGAAAAAGAAATTGGTATTTGGAAAGAAGATCCATAAACCCCAGTTCACATAACCCTATAAAAGATACTCAAAAGAAGAGACGATTAAAAAACTGAAACATAGACAATTAAACTCAAACACCAGTTCTGAGTTCCTCCTCAGTTAGCCATCCTCAGTTAGCCTTGAAGATATATGAGCATGCACAACTCCATGAACATCAACAGATCATACTTGGTGAAGATTTCAATCCACAACCGTCAAGTCGCATAATTCCATATTGACAACCCAAACAGAAAATAATATTTACAAAAAAACCAGAAAAGAGAGGAGATAAAATGCAAGAATCGTAACCCTATATATAAGATTATTCTCAGTTTCAAAAATTCTCCATGAAGACGAGAGTAATAGCATTAATAAATTCAAAAACACACAAACAGAATCATACCTCATCAAAATTCAGCGTGACAACCCCAATTCTGAGAACCCTAAATTTGAAACCCATTAGAGAACACAGATCATAAATTAGGATCAAAATTCTGCTTAATAAACCCCTAAAGAAATAGATGAAAATGCACAACCTGATAAATTTACTGAAATGCATATTCCATCCGGAGTCATGTATGTATCGGATAAATGAGTGATATCGAAAACATAAGAACAAAGTTTTACCTTAATTCCAAATATTATACCTGCTTCTCAAAATTCCAACGTCTTGCTATCCGTATGGTGAAGGGTATAAATTGAAAGTAACTAAGTAAGACATAAAAAGAAAAGAATATTTAGAAACCCAAAAAGGAAAAATATTTACAAAAAACCAAAAAAGAGAGGAGATAAATGCAAGAATCGTAACCCTATATATAGGATTATTCTCGGTTTCAAAAATTCTCCAAGAAGACGGGAGTAATAGCATTAATAAATTCATAAACACACAAACAGAATCATACCTCATCAGAATTCAGCGTGACAACCCCAATTTTGAGAACCCTAAATTTGAAACCCATTAGAGAACACATATCATAAATTAGGATCAAAATTCTACTTAAGAAACCCCTAAAGAAATAGATGAAAATGCACAACCTGATAAATGAGTTCATTGAAATGCATATTCCATCCGGTGTCATGTATGTATCGGATAAATAAGTGTTATCAAAAACATAAGAACAATGTTTTACCTTAATTCCAAATATTACACTTGCTTTTCAAAATTCCAGTGTCTTGCAATCCGTATGGTGAAGGGTATAAATTGAAAGTAAGACATAAAAAGGGAGCATATTATTTAAATGACCTGGTAACTGAATGGAAACAAAGAGAAAATACAATAGGTAGTGCAAAATTTATACCAGATCATGATTTACTGCCAAAACCCCTACTGAGACCACCCTATATTAGTTTTCCAAAAGAATAGAAAAATAAAAAATTGCATTATAGAAGGGGAAAAATGCAAAGCTGTATCCTGGGTTTAACCTCAGTTATCTAAGTTGCCAAGAAGACAGATGAAAATTCACTAATGGATAAATCAAAAAATAAATTCCCAAGAAAACTGATTACAACCCAGAAACTGATAATAATAAATTTAATCATACCAGAACCACTGCTGCTTGCCCTAGTATTTATATTAAAGAAGCAAACGGAAGTAGCCGTTGTGCACTGCTTCAATCGAACGCAGTAAATGTTTCCAAATTTAAATCGCTTGATAACTACGCAATCAGTTAGTTACCTCATCATTAAACGATAGCGTTTACATTACGCGCTCCAGAAAGCCCTAATTTCAAAACTAAAAACGACGCGGAGGACTTCATAACTGAATTGATCGGCGTCGCGATGTGCCCTAAACGCCGTTGACGTTTTTGTTGAAATGAAAGGCTGCGAATAATTATCGAAAAAAAAGAAAGGCTGCGAATAATAACAACGTCGGCGTTTTGTCTAGCGAAGCAGAGGCTAAGAGGGCTTTTGAGAGAAGCCCAATGCTGAACGTTGCCTACAGCGTTTTTATCACTGCACTACGTCGTTTTTACTTGTAGATGGGTTAAAAGTGCATTATAATATGTCATTTTGCAGATAGAGGGTATTATCTAATATATAACAGAATATGGGTTGGTGGTGGTCGGATCATCAAATCAAAATATTTACAAAAATGTCATCAGATCGGATTTTAATCACACGGGCCCAGTCCGCCCAATTAAAAATTAAAAATTAAATAAATTTACACACAAAATACGGGTTCGGCCTGACCCATTAAAAAAAATTAACAAATTTATTTTACACAGATCATACGGGCCCAAAAATTGATCTATCGAATCACGCACGTGTTGATCGATATGATTGTACATTCAGAACGACGCATCCCGTCGGGACGACGGACGATCGATGGGCGATACGCTAGTAACCTAATAATAGGTCGCTGGTTGAATCCAATGAGTATCATCATTTTTGGAAATAAAATAAAATTAAAAAAATAAAATTTTGACTGAGGCAATGCATGTTGAGTCCAACATATGAATCGATCCAATATACCCTCCGAATTAAAGTTCAACCGATCGAACTGCCTGAGTCGGATTTTATAACACTGATACCGAGTGCCACCTTACCACAAATCTGGTATCATCTGGCTCCTTCATCAAAAATTCAAGAATAGATTCATCACACTGTTCTTATTTTGATCTACATCATCCAACAAAACAACAGACGTACACAACCACGAGACGACGTCGTTCAGGGGACTGGATAGCACTCGCTAATTACATAATTTATAATTAACTCCACTAATAAAACCTTCTTAAACACACTCACTCATCACGTCACACCTTCTTCGCCATCTTTTATCTCTCACACACTCTCTATCTCTGCTCAACTCGTCTCGGTTTCACCGCCATTTGTCCCTCTCTCAAATAATTAAGCGGACGATTCAATGCTCATTCCCAAACCCTAGCTAAGCTACCTTCCTATTCCAACCAACAAAACGACAATCCACTCAACACTAAACGGCATGCCTACTACATCAACCTCACACTTCAAACTCCATCCTCAACATCAACATCAACAAATCAAGCTTAAGCTCAAACGCCGCAAGTGCCGCGAAACCACCATTTCCTCACCCGCCGCTGAACCATCCGCTGACGCAAGCAAGCCGGAGAATCAACTACCGGCAGCCGCTGCGTCATCGCCGGAGAGTGTCGTTTGGCGTTATACGGAACTGGCGTCGCCAGATCGGATCCGGTACTCGCCGGCTAGGTCTCCTATGGGGCTGGAGTACGCTTACAGTAGTCCTGTGAACGGGAATCATGATTCGGTCAATTCGGTGTTTTCGAAGTTCAACTCGGCGCTAACGGCGGGGTTGTTGAATCCGTCATCGCCTCCGCCTCCGTTTACGGTGGAGAAGACGCGATCTAGTCCGACTTTGTTTGAGATGATGGCTAGCGAGCCTGACGGACCGCCGAAATCTCAGATCCCGTCGAGTAGTGGCGTGAATGTTAACACGTCTGTTCATCGATCGTCGTTGATTTCGCCTCATGATAAGCAGGCGTTGATGATGCAGCGGATTTCGAATATTCTGGCGGCGCCGAGCAGTCCTGGAAACCAGTTCAATGATCCTTCGAGTGATATTAAGCTGACGTTGAGTTCTAAGGATGGGATAAGTGTTTCTATGAATGTGCATAGACAGATTCTGATTGCTAACAGTCGGTTTTTTAGTGTCAAATTATCCGACAGATGGTCTAACTCTAACCACCCTAGATCTCCTTCGCTGCCTTATGCGGTGGAAATTGCTGACTGTGATGATGTTGAGACTTACATTGGGACTCTTAGATTGATGTATTGTAAGGATCTTCGGAAGATGCTGATGAAGGAGGATGTGCCGAGAGTTCTAGGCATTTTGAAGGTACAGAAATGTCGTTTTGGTTGGTTTGTTTAAGTGTTAACGGTATGTTATAAGATACTAATTGTCATGCGAAAATGATGAGGATTTTTATGTGCGGAAGTCAGAGGATGGTAAATGTTTCTCTTTCTATGTTCAGGTATCAGCAGCCATTGGATTTGAAGCCGGGGTGCTTGCCTGTTTGGAATATTTGGAGGCTGCTCCATGGGCTGAGGATGAAGAAGAGAAGGTAGCATCATTGTTATCAGAATTGCGGCTGGAAGGTGGGGCAGCTGGTGAAGTTCTAAAGAGGGTTTCGGTGGAGGTCCCTGCTTCTAACAAAGAAGGAAATAGTGAAAATGAAGAGGTGTTGATCAAACTGCTGAATGTAGTGCTTGAGGGCAAGGATGAGAAGGCAAGGAAGGAAATGAAAGGATTAGTAACGAAGATGCTACGGGAAAATTCTTCTCACAATGATCTTAGTAAAGAGTCCTTGTATTTGGCTTGCGATGGATGCTTGCAGCAGCTTAGACATCATTTTCTCAAAGCTGCTGCGGGAGATCTCCAGGAGGTGAAGCAAATTGCAAGGCAAGCTGATAACTTGCATTGGATGCTGGATATTTTGATTGATAGGCACATTGCTGTAGAGTTTTTGAAAACGTGGGCTTCCCAGACCGAGCTGTCAGAAGCTCACTCAAAGGTACCGGCAGTTCACAGATATGAGGTTAGCCGTGTTACAGCTCGTCTACTAGTTGGGATTGGCAAAGGGCAGCTATTGGCTTCCAAAGATGCCAGGTCCTTGTTGTTACAGACATGGTTAGAGCCATTTTATGATGATTTTGGATGGATGAGGAGGGCATCAAATGGTTTGGATAGGCATCTGATCGAGGATGGACTCAGCAGCACGATTCTAACTCTACCTTTATCTTGGCAACAAGACATTTTACTTGCTTGGTTTGATAGGTTTTTGAATAAAGGAGAGGATTGTCCTAATATACAAAGAGGCTTTGAAGTATGGTGGAGGAGAGCTTTTTGGAGAAGAAATGGGGAGCCAGAACATCATCCACAGCACTTAAAAGTTACAGCTGCAGCTATAGAGCGATCGTGAGTTATTCTGGAGGACCAATGTTTAATGATCTGACTTCAACTGAATCCTGACATTAGTAGCTGCTATGGATAATGGCCTCATACCCTGCTGGTTTCCATCCGAGTTTATACATACCATTTCACTTTTGCCATTTGTTAGGCTGTGGTGGTTTATTTTTCTGTGTGAATAACACTGGTATCAAGGTTGTTAAAATCGCGATTTAACTCGTAAAATCGAACGATTTTACGTTTTTACTTACGTATTTCGAGTTGAATCGTACATAAAATCGTTTTCTACTAAACTCGGTGGTCAACTCGATTTTAGCTCGGTCAAACTCGGGTAAAATCGTACAAAATCGTTCACGCGTTTTGGGACGAGAAGATGAGAGAAGAAGAGGCTAATAATAGAGGCCCTGCAGCTTGAAATCGGTTTAGTTTCGTCTGAGTTCTGCTGTGCCTAAAACCCAAATCATTCACGCGTTTTGTCACTTTGTGCTGTGAAGATGACGATTAAAACGCCGACGCATTGTTTTAAAGCAAGCTGCTCCACGCCTGTTGCTCCTTGCAATTTGGGCTGAGCCCATTTACTTTTAAAAAAAACTCCTACGTGAACAAACATCAGTATGCTCAGCAAGACATGACGCTAAGTACCATTTGCTCCTTTCAATCACACAAGCATAACCACACAATCTCATCCAAATGTAATTTACATTTATTTTCAATTTGGTTTATAATTGTTGTTTTTATAATTTTAAATGATTTAGAAAGACAAAATTATAATAATATATGAATATCTAATTTATTTTTAATGAATATCTAATTTATTTTATACATATTTATAAATAATAATATTATTATTATTTTAAGTAAACTCGACGATTTTACCGATTCGATTTTACGATTCGATTTTACGGATCAAAACGATTCAGAGTAAAAACTCGATTTTGACAACCGTGACTGGTATTGTTCGACGGGATGGTGCTAGTATATTTCTATTCATCAGGAGTCTTGGTTGTTTTGCTTTATAGGCATACCTCTTGGCATGTTCTTGAAGTAACTAGGCATACCCATCATTTTTCATTTTTATGAATTATTTGAAGGGAGTGGATCAAATTAAAAGGGATGTTTAAAATAAAAAGTAGGGGCAATTACAGAAAAAGACTCATATCTGTACCACTTTTTCCAGATGACACCCTTCCGTTTTGTTTTCACACTTAAACACCTTCATGTTTTTGTCGTTTTCAATTAGACACCCATTGTAATTTTAAAAACTTTAGGGGTCAGATTGAAAATGCAAAAAATACAATTCAACCCCTCATCTTCCTCCTCCACATTCTCCTCCACCACCAGCACCGCCACCTCCTCCACCACCACCACCTCCTCCTCCACTAGCACCACCACCACCACCTCCTCCTCCTCCTCCCTCTCTGATGTGCAGTATCGTGGTGTCACAAAACAATGTCAAACAAAATTTATAAAAACTAGGGTGACCTAGTGTCGAACCAAAGGAAACGGTGGGATTTTAGCCAAAACTATTAGACACTTAGACAATTCTAAAAGGTTGAAAAGGGGGGTTTTCACAAAAGGGTTGGTTTTGGTGATTGATTTTGTTGTAAACAATTTTAAAAGAAGATGACTAAGGAACGACTACTCCTATCATACTCACAATTTCTACTTTGGGATTTATAAAAATAATTAGAATGATTTTGAAAAGGTTTGGTTTAGTTAGGACTAGTAATGGATATATTTTGTACATCTCACTGGTCCGATTTTGACGTACAAAAATATACGCAACATATTGGACGGTAAATAACTAACGCGTTAAGTTACTACTGTAGAGTTCAAAGTCGTTAGCCGCAGATGGTCACATATAAGCTAACTTCTTTGAATACTTTCTAAACTAGTCTTTCG
>JAWWMW010000859.1:157816-169068 GCA_035048345.1 Echeveria elegans
GCATATGCTTGGAGAGGTTTAGTGACGGAAATCAGTTACTCTGCTTGCCGTGCAGCCATAGGTTTCATCTAGCCTGCTTGGCCAGTGGGACCTGATCTGCGGAGACTGCCCATGTTGCAAAAGAAACATAGTCTAACTTCCAAGTCAAGTCATATACGAAACAACGTCCTCTGATCTGGTCTTATGTAAGTTCACAATTACTTGTCTTGTAGCTACAAGATTTTCTACTTGAGGAATTTGACGATGGACGCGATCCAGTCAATCAGGAAGCTGCCAAGTCTTTGCTTTAGTTGACTTAAGGCTCATCCCACTAACCAAAGCTATCTATATATCTGACATTGATCCAACTAACCAAAGCTATCTATATATGGTATTCAAATACCCTATACCACACGCCAAGATTTGCATTAAACAAAAATTTTAAAAAGAAAATTCTCAATAAATTATACTTTTACATTTATGTCCATTAAATATTGACTATATTTAACTAACATTGATTTAATGTATTCATTAAATAAAAAGTTTCGTAGCTATAAATTTGGTATAAAGAGTTTCGGACCTGGTCTTATATAATTGTAGAGATAATTCACTGCTTGTCTTGTAGCTATTTTCATACAAAAATCCAGTCAATCAGAAAACTGCCAAGTCTTTGCTTCAGTTGACATGTACTAAAACCCTTAAGGCTTCGTTTGGTTGCGAAAAAAAAAATGAGGAAAAGAAAATTAAAAAAATGATTTTCTCATGAGAAAGTTATAAGGAAAATTTAATCTCAATTTGCATTTTTTTTGCATTTTTTTCTCTTACAACCAAACACATAATTTCATTTTCACTCAAAATTTTTCGTTCCTCTTTTTTTTCCTCGCAACCAAACGGAGCCTAAGAGTCTTGTTGACCCAAACACTACACTACACCAGACCACCAACCAAATTGCCTATCCGGGATTCATTTATTCGATTTGCTCTCCATTCCTAAGTTCAACGCCTTTCGCGGTAGCTTCTTCTATCTACTTCCCCTAAAAGAATTTATTTAGGTTCCGTTTGATTGCGGATAAAAAAACGAGAAATTAAAAAAATTTGAATGAAAAAATGAAATGTATATTTGATTGTAAGGAAAAAAATAAAAAAATTGGCAAAATGAGATCAAATTTTTCTTACAACTTTTTTATGAAAAAATCATTTTTTTATATATTTTCTTTTCCTCACTTTTTCCCCGCAACCAAACGAAACTTTAAATTTAAATCCTCTAATTTTTTCTACTAAACAAACCCTTGACATATTTTCCGGTAAAAATTTGTGCCACGAAAAAGTCAAGTATTTGTATTTGCATAACACGCGTCAGTCTTGTCTTCCTTCCTAATTTTCCCAAACCGCGTTTTTCAATTCCACCATCGCGTCCATTTTCTGAAACTCAATTTCCACACTCCTTCACTCCGATCATTACCAATTTTCAATCCATCGCTCAAAAAATGAGGCAGTGGTTTCGCGAAAAATTCAATCTTTGTACTTCCAAGATCACCAACGCACGCAACCGAAACGAGGATGACAACTTGATTTGGGATGTCTCTTTGAAACCACACGCTTACGGCGATTATTCCATCTCCGTCGTTCAAGCTAATTCCGTCTTAGAAGATCAGTCTCAAGTCGTTGCTTCTCCTTCACAAACCTTAATTGGCGTCTACGACGGCCATGGCGGCCCTGAAGCATCCCAATTCGTCCGCAAACATCTCCTTCCTTACATCAACCGTAAAACCCTATTTTTTTTTATCACATTCAATTTCAGCAATCTTTTTCAATTTTAATGCATTATTCAATTTTGTTTTTTTGTTCCCTTTCTAAATTTGATCAGAATTTGGGATGGAGGAAGGGGGGATGACGGAGGGAGTGATTCGAAAGGCGTTCAATGCGACTGAGGAGGGGTTTGTGCATTTGGTGAAGCAAGCGATAGAGACAAGGCCACAGATTGCGTCCGTTGGGACGTGTTGTTTATTTGGGGCGATTGCGGAGAGTACATTGTATGTGGCGAATTTGGGAGATTCAAGGGTGGTTTTAGGGCGTAGAAATGTTGTAGATGGAGAGTGTAGTGCTAATAGTGTGGTTGCGGAGAGGTTGACTACTGATCATAATGTTGCGGATGAGGAAGTGAGACAAGAAGTTAAAGCTTTGCATCCTGATGATGCGCATATTGTCTTGAATTGTCGCGGTGTTTGGAGGATTAAGGGGATTATTCAGGTATTTAGTCACTATTCTCGTTTTAAACTCATTACTAGCACTGAGTTTTGTCTTTCTTTACAGTGAAAAGTTAGTCATTTTTGTTGTGTCACTTCTAAATTTCTACAAGGTGATTTTTCGTCATACAACCGCTGCGGAGAACATGTGCAGTTAATTCTTGAAATTTGAAAAAAAAAAACTTTATTATGTAACTCGCATTGTCTGATTTTTATCCGGGTGTTTGTTACTCTCTTCTGATGTGACCCTGTGGCTTACTGCTGGACTGGACATTATCGGGTGTTTTACTTTGCAGATAATATTATACTCCTTATTGTTGATTTGCTCAAAGAGTTTTGAAGCATCCCAATGCGAAGCTTGTTAAATCTTATTTAGCCTCAGTCTTTTGATCCACGGTTGTTAAAGTGGATAATGTTCTTTGTTTTCGTATTTTTTCTCATGGTTTTTTTTATCAACTTGTCTCATATAGGTATCAAGATCCATCGGGGATGTGTATCTTAAGAAGCCTGAATTGCAGCATTTCTACCCGATCTCTTTAAAAAGACCTGTAATCTCTGCTGAACCATCCATCAATGTCAGGAAGCTCAGACCTGAAGATCTATTTCTTATATTTGCTTCCGATGGCCTTTGGGAAGAATTGAGCGATGAGGAAGCTGTCAATATTGTAGCGAGGAGCCCCAGAGCCGTATGCATTCCACTTTCCTCATTCAAAATAAATTCCGATGTGTACTTATTTTCCCACTGGATGGTTTTTTAAGAACACATGACGCCAATGCGCCTTGTTTCATTTGCAGGGAGTTGCAAAGAGGCTAATAAAAGCTGCTCTCATTGAAGCTGCTAAGAGCAAAAACATATCATACGATGAGATGCTAGAAACTCCCAAAGGCGCCAGGCGAGCATGCCATGACGATATTACAGTTATAGTCATATACCTGGACCAACTCGACTGCAGCTCTTTAACAAACAAACCAAGGCATAGTAGTGACTTCAGTACCCACTCCACAGCCCCACCCATCGACATCTTCTCCTCAAATACTTCCATAGCCGACGAGTCTGATATGAACCCAATCTAAATCCATTCTCCCCTCATCTCAGGATTTAAATACAACTGCTGGTTAGACTTAGGTATATGCAATATTCTGTACTGATATTTTACACACTACTGAAACAAACTCAAAGTATCAAAGCAACAAAGGTTTTGTCGATTAAGGATTCCAACAGCAACAAGATCCTAGATATCTACTGTGGTGCCTACATTTTACATTTAGAGCAAATATGGATAAATTTCCTTCTGGGTCGAAAATTTCCAGTCAAATCAAGACATAAGTTGGAAAAAAATTCATAACTTTCTCAAGAATTTTTTGAGGAATTCATTTCAATTCTGGAGTAGTTGTTTTACATTTGTCTTATTTCTCTGCGTTTGTCATTCATAATGAGAGTGGTGGATTGGGTTAGGAGACGAGGAAGAATATGCGGTATAATGAGTAGTTCGGTAATAGCGGTGGTGGTGAATAGTATGTTGCGGAAATGATGAGGACATTAAGGCTTGTCAGTGTACACCTGGCAACTGACATTGTTACATGGAATACACTGTTGGCGGTTTTTGGGCAAAACGGAATGAATTCTGAAGTTTTAGGAGTTTTCAGGGAGATGAAGAGGGCTGGGTTTGTTCCTGAGCGAGACACTTTCAATACATTGATAAGTTCTTATCACAAAGGCGGGTCGTTTAATCAGGCCATGGCTGTTTATAAACGAATCGGAGGAATATATATACCAATGTGATTGAGCCGCATGTTGTTTTGCTGAAGACGCTTGTTCTGGAATCTGGTTATTAGCTTCTCGTGTGCTGTCAGACATGCGAGAAGCTGGGCTGAATCCAGATGTTGTAACTTACAATACCTTTGTGGCAAGCTATGCTGCGAGTCCAATGTTCGTGGAGGCGATAGATGTGGTGCAGTATATGATCAAGCAGAGGATTCAGCCAAATAGAAACACTTATAACTCCATTGTGGACTGGTACTGCAAACTGAAACGAAAAGATGAGGCACGCTCATTCATTGCCAGTCTCCGGAAGCTTGATCCATATATTGCTAGAGATGAACAGAGTAGGTCAATAGATCGGATGGAGAATAAATGGTCATAGGATTTCTTAGTCACCTTTCTGACCAGATAAATTTTGCTGATACTTATCTGCAAGGAAACAGTTTTGGTCCTGGTCGAAGACTCTCCTGTACAGAAGGTTGACACTCAAACAAGTATTAGTATTACCTTCATTTATCTGCAAAATTGTCATATCTGGAAATAAAGCTTGATACACTTATTTTGCCCTTTTTATTCACAGGCAAATACAATCAATCTGTCGATATTTGAAGCTAGAAGAAAACTGAAGAACTGAATCTATGTTCGCCTTTGAGACTTGCAGTGTTTCCGCAACAGAAGAGCCGCATCGGAAGGCTGCCTTAAAAATTTTGTATGCCAGAAACAGATATTTGTTGTCACTTGTAAAGCACAGTAGCACAAGGATATTTCATCTAATAGAAAAAGATTTGTTCCTCAAAAACCTTAGTTTCATCGTACCATAGCACAACTGCCACAAAGTACTGATTAATCTCGGAAACACTAAAATGAGTCGAGGAGTTGAAGAATGAAGAAGTGTTACGCAAAGCTGCTCGCCTATACTGATAATATCGTAAAAGAAGTAATAAGAAGCGCAGTAATGCTCAGGGAAACAGTAGTACTCCTCTTTCAGCTTTTGATTACCTTCACTCCGTTTTGATCAACTATCCTCGTTGCGCGCTCCATGTTCTTCCCGAACGAGAAATGCAGTCTGCATTTTAGAAAGAAACATAGGCGATCACCTGAGAATTCGATTCGGAGGGGACTTACAAGGATGGTTGATCGTTCGGGACTGTAGAAAAAAGCAGGTGATGTGAGTGAGGATTGAAGAAGGGATAAGAAATTGGAAGTTCGAATTTTAATTTTACCGGAACGCGTCGACTCGATATGCTTCCAGACGGCGTCTGCTACGGCGGTGGTGGCACTCATCTCCATAGACTAGTTTTTGAGTTGCGGACTTGTGGTGGCAACTGCTAAGGGTTTTGGAATGATTTGAAATTTTGATTTTATAGTAGCAATTAGCAAACGAAGGTTGAAATTGAGGAATTCTTTAGATCTTGATCAGACTACAAGTACAGAAAAGTGCACTTTCTTTGGTCCGATCCACAGTCCACATTTTATCAATTTTGGACGTCCACCTTTTGAAAAAATTACTGTCCAGACCGGTTGTGCGTGTGCATTCCAATACCAAACTGTAACATTAGTCGGCCAAAGGATGTACATATGTAATCGCTGAAACTGGACCATTTGGATTGCAAACATTGGCGAGGTAGTACATTTTTGTCTGAACTGAGCAAGGAACACCGGCAAAAGGGAGACTACATTAACGTACAAAAGTGGTGCTGCTACAGCATACAGGCATGAAAAGGAAAACAGGTTTCTCGAGTAGAAGTATGCGCAATCAGAGGAAGTGCGGGCTGATGAGTCCAGCAATCTCAAGAAATCCCACTCGGTCATTGTTGCCAAAAATGGACTTCAGCTTATCGTCACAAATGATTACCTTCTTGTTTTCGGGATCCTGTCGTTAAGAAATGAGCATGTCAGACAATGAACCTGGAGACTTTTAGTAAGTATAGAGAAATCCAGTCGAAAAATAAACAACATAGCAGGGCCAGTAAGAATGTAAATAAAGCACAACTGTATATACCATCAACCACAGCAAAACAGACTCCCCACAAAAAGATATGAAAACCCCAAATCAACAATGGAACTTCCGGAAAGAAAGGAAAAAGAACTCAATTACAGCATATGGACTCCGTTACACTAAATCAAACATGAAACAGTAATCAGTAGCTACCAATAGCAGATGGCTCAAACAAGAAAAAATAAATGATCTGCCATGGAAAATACCCTATAAGTCTATACAAAAAAACTACTACACAGTTACACAGCATCTGAGCACTAATTGTAGCATGCAAAACAAGATTAACTAATCACTAATTAGGGCATAATTTCAACAAAAATGCATTTGCAGCAGACTTGTCCGCATCCTTCCTGGAAAACCCTAATGCCGCACTAACTTCAATATAATTAGAAAAATCAACTCTAAATCCATAAAGCTATCAACTAACAGAGAAATGGATATACCTGAAGATCATGCTGCTTGATGTACGCCCAAATCTCTTTAAGAGCCTGAGTTCGTGGAATCTCTTCAATGCCAAGAAACGCTTGCATTTCAGGAGAGACACGCTTTGGCTTGGTGATGCCCCTCGGCTCTCGCTTTCCAGTAGCCGGCGTTTTGGCTGCAGTTGCGGATATCGACAATCGGACAACGCGCTGTTCAAGACGGGAAACAAAAGAGACGAGAGGAGCACTGGTCAACGGAGCGAAGGATTTGAAGAGAAATGCAGTCGTTTCGACGGAGGCGTGCCTCGCGATTGGAACCCTAATCGACATCGCCATTTTCGTTCTCGAGAATTCGAATTGATGGCCGGAGCTTCACAAAAAGTGAAGAGATGACGAGAAGCTACGGATTGGGCTGTGGGACTTCAGTGGGCCTCGCTTCCGCCTAATGACGGTACTCGGCCCATTGTAGGATGTTCATTGTGTTTTGGACCAAATGTGATGCAAGGATTCACAGGGAGTTTGCTTGAAGTGAAAAGTTTGTTGGTCTTGATTTCTTTGGAGAATATTTATTTGTTTCCAAGTGTACATGAAAGTTTGTTGCGCCTGTCAATGTAATACTGTATGATGTTGCAATAGTTATTGCTAGTGGTCATGACATCAAGAGCGACTCGAGTTTGAGTCGTTCTGGACACATTTTCGCAATATATTGGTAATGTTCAATCCTTGGACGAAGTAGAAATAGATTTTTAAAAAATCGACAGTTACCCTCATAAAGGGACTGTGGATGCCCTGCATGAGGCTTATATCATCCCGTCATCATAAATTTCACATATCAGATTAAATATTTCTTTTTTATATTTTGAAGTAAAAGTTGCATCAGAAGGTGTGCTGGCCAGAAATAAAAAATCGCTCAAAGATGTTTTCAGTTTAACTTCTGAAATAACTTCAGTAATACTTCATCATGCTATGATGCGACACGTATTGATAAAACGATGGCGGAGACGATAGAAAAGCTTGCGAGACTGAGCGCGCTGATGAAGAGATACGATATCGTGATGATGTACTCTCTGAACGGTGTTGTGTTGGGGGACATTTGGTTTTTTTGTTTTTTGTTTTTAAATTTACGGGGAGGACTTTCCGCACGCTTAACTGCGGAGTTTTTATCGGATCAGGTTCACCCGTTGGGGATATTTGGTTTGATCAAACCAAGTGTTTAGTTTCTAGACTAGTTGTCTTTGTGCATTTTGGTTCTTGTAGTTGTCTCAGTTTCTCCTTTGTTTTTTCTAAATCTCAGAATTGAATCTACTCCGGCTTAAGTCCCAAATGAAAGTTACTCAAGCTGTTCGGCTGGCGGTCCTTTTCAAGACCGGTCAAGTAGACAAACGGATGCGGACAACCAGACACTACTTATTTCGACGAAAGGGAAAATAGTTGATTTTTCAATGATGGACCAAACGGAGAATGATATGGTGATATTTGGACCAAGTCATTCGATATTAATAATAACGCTTTTTTTGACCAAAAACGCGTCTAGTTATTTGCTGTCACACTGAAACGAAGTTGTGCTACTGAAAGACAATGACACTATTTTTTCTTTTTCTTTTGGACACTATAAATAGAAGAAACGTGCAACCAAAAGTTTGTATAGAAAAAAAGAGAGGTTTTAGTGAGTGTATGATGAATTGCTCAAAGCTGTTGATGCTTCTGCTGCCTTTCACAGCATTTTTGTTGATGCAAGGGGATGGTGCTTATGGGGTGATATACACCGTGACGAATAAAGCCTCAACGACGACAGGAGGAATAAGGTTCACCAACGAGATTGGCGAAAACTACACTATATCTACATTAGCCTCATCAACAGATTTCATATGGCAAACATTTCAACAAAGTTCAACTGAAGATCGCAAGAATATAACAAGCGTGAATCTCATAATCGAGACAATGAGTGGCGTAGCCTATGCTATAAGTAACGAAATTCACGTTAGTGCTGATTATATCGCAGGGTATTCAGGAGATGTAAAGAGGGAGATCACCGGAGTTTTATATCACGAAATGACACATATTTGGCAATGGAATGGTAATGGTGAAGCAAATGGAGGACTGATTGAAGGGATTGCGGATTTTGTAAGGTTGAAAAGTGGATACGCACCGGGACACTGGGTCAAACCCGGTCAAGGCGATCGATGGGATCAAGGATATGATGTTACAGCTAGATTCTTGGATTACTGTAATGAGTTGAGGAATGGGTTTGTGGCTGAGTTGAACAGGAAGATGAAAAGCGGTTACAGTGTTAACTACTTTTCGGACCTTTTGGGAAAGACAGTTGATCAGTTGTGGAATGACTATAAGGCCAAATATAATGCCTAAGCTTGTTAAGCTCTGTTGTTAGGCTCAAGCTTTTCCCAGTTCTCCTATATATGCAAATCTGAATTATTATTTTTTATTGAAAATTTTCAGATATCTACAAAGAATGACAATCTAAAGGTTAGTCACTCAAACTTCTGATCTCGGATTCTCAGTCAAGAACGTGACCGAAATATTAATTAATTTTCAATGCTACAATTCGGAATTTATTATATTTTTTCCAATAAATCATACGAAAAGATATAATTTCGGTAAAAAAGTGTAAAAGAACCTCAGTCATCTATCAATGATAAATCAGTCATGTTTGATACCTTGCCTAATTATAAGGACTAGTATGAAGTGCACAGTTTTATGATGTCCTATTAGAATAATTATAAATTTTAATCATAAAATAACTTTATTATAAAATTTCAATGGATAAGGATTTGATAAAAGAAGATAAAAAAATAGAATTAAGAGATAAATGAGGAATAAGGATATAGTTTTATTAATAGAAAGATTAATTTTTTAGATTTGTTTTTTTGAGGTGTAACCGCCAAAAGGCACTCTCCAATTACATATAGAAAGATTAAGCAAATTACTAAAGTAATATTCTCTACATAATCTCAAATCCTCATTCAAATCAAAAATCGGGCTTCTCATTCATCTCCCAATCCGATCTCATCAATCACCGCTGCGTCGTGCGACGCACCTTTCCCTGATCCGGCGATGAAGCCATAAGAACTGGCTCGGAGTGGCTCGGAACTCAATTTCCCAGCAATTTTTTGATTTGCTGGCTCAGAGTGGAGTTGTTCCAGCAATCTCGCGAACAGATCAAACACATCATTTATTTTTCGATTTTTCAATTTTCAGCAATCTCTCGAACGGATCTCAATTTTCCAGTAATTTTTTTATTAAACCATAAGAACTGGCTCGGAGCGGAGTTGTTCATCCAGGCGTAATGTATGGAACTGCTCCTACATCCACCTTGCACGCCAGAATGAATTGGTGATGGGTCAGTACCATTGTTGTCAGGCTCGCCGGAAACATCATTGGCGGTTTCACCTAACACGCCGGAAACAACATTGCCCCGCTCGTTTTTCATCACACAACCTCGTTTCGTTCTGCTGCGTGTTGAAAAAAAATCGAACACATCAAAAAATCGAACATATTTTTTCACCATGTTCGTTTGTCATCACCTTACCGGCGTTTACGACCGTGAATCATGGGGAATATATTTGACTAAGTTTTGGTAACGGAATAAAATAAGTGAAAGCTTTGAATATTTGTTTGTTCTTTAATCAAGGATTATGCATTGACTTAATTATCCTTTTTAATGTTAATTGATATAAGATTAACTGATTAAATAATAGCCGTCGGATGACATTAATTAATGAATGTGAACTTTTAATACTTTCTATTTTAAGATGCTTTTTTATATGATTGTCAATCTAAAAACCATAATTAATTTGATCTTTTCTTATTATCTATTCCCTTAAAAGGATAATATAATAATTTCTATTATTCCAAATATTAATCGATATCATGATCCTTAATTATGGTAACTAATTCTATTTATATTTATCATGCCCGATCAATTTGAGATCTCGAGTTTTTTTTTTGGAGGTCTGGTGTTGATGCATCTAAGAAATCGAACTTTCTTCTTCTCCTTGGTATTTTATATTCTTCATTTTGTTACCTGTATGTTTTGTTAACAAATCCCACGCGTCGTCATTGTCACCACTCACCGAGCAGTTCTACTGCCCACAATTATTTTTATTAGACCATCATCATGTATAGACATGTCAAATTGGACGGGAGTGAAATGTTAACGGGCAGACACAATTGGATAATGAAATAATAATAAAATTTTTGTTTAACCCAGTAATACTATTGAGACTAACGGGGCAGAATCTTAATAGGTAATGAGATTAACGAGTATTGAGATCATTTATCTCATTATGCTAATGTGACGTGAATGAACTTCTTTTTAACATGCATTTTTTGGAATCTCATTGATTAATGTAACATTTTGACGCCCTTACTCAGAGGTGTCAAATATGACGGGAGCGGATACTAAAGTCGAATGGAAAAAAATTCTGTTTAGCTCATTAATTACCACTATTGGGATTAACGGGCGGATGTGCTTATTAACGGGTATTGAGACCATTTATCACAATAAACTAATGAAAGATTAACATACTATTTTTTAACGGACGGTTATCGAGATCTCATTGGATAACGGAATATTTTGACACCAGTAATCATATATTTGAGTTACAATATTCATGAATTTTAATGGTTAGTTCTTGCACATGTTTAGAATCTTCCGTTTTTGGAAGTATGTTATAATTGTCATGATTAATGTTCATGAACATTATTGATGATTACTGAACTAGTTTTAAAATAGGTTAGAGATCAGGTAAAAAATGTCTAAATATAAAAAATATAAAGAGATCATAATCATAGATGTACCTTCTAATCAATGGCTGAGATTATCCA
>JAWWMW010000859.1:169168-180061 GCA_035048345.1 Echeveria elegans
TATGTCCCCGCACTCTGAGAAGAGGATAACTGCAAACACCGTAAGCAGTACCTCTAAAAGCTTGGACCTTTACATCATTTGTGGAAGAATATATTGTACAGAAGGTTGATGCTCATACAGGTATGTCCTTCTTCTTTTTTGCAAAATTCTCACACATGATAAAAAGTTCCAAATTCTTTCTAAACTCCAGATCTGCTAAACTTGAAAAACCAGCAGTCTTGTCAAGTTCATTATTCATCTTTCCTTGACAAACTTCTTTGGCGTTTTTTTCTTCACAGGTGAGTGCAATCAATCTATCGATATTGAAGCTAGAAGAAAACTGAAGAACTGAATATATCCACGCTTCGCAGACTTACAGTGTTCCTTAAAAATGTTGTATCCCATGGACATATACTTGTTTGTAATTTGTAAAGCAGGCACATTATATTTCATCAAATAGAAGAAAATGTGTTCATCCAAAACCTTAAGTTCCATCGTACCATAGCTTAAAATACTCCGACAGTAGAAGCGCCAACTGCTCATCCGAAACCTTCACCTCCACGCACGTTCCAAGCGCGGCAGCCAGCCTAGCTGCAATCTGATGCTTACACTGCACCACCACAATACCAATTAGTTTCGGAAAACACTGAAATGAGTTGCTGAGGCCCGGAGAGTTCATGAGTCTTACGCAAAGCTGCTCTCCTTTACTGATAATATCGTAAAAGAACGAATAACGAGCGCAGTAATGCTCAGAGAAGCAGTAGTACTCTTCTTTCCCCTTTGATTCGCCGATAACCTGAAAAATACACCGACTGGTTAACTCACCGGAGATTCTCTTCACTCCATTTTGATCTACTATTCTGGTTGCACGCTCCATGTGCTTTCCAAACAGGAAATGCAGTCTGCATTATAGAAAGTAGCATCGGCGATCACCTGAGATTTCGATCTGATAAAATAGTTAGGGTTTGGGAAGTGGACTTACACAGAGAGCTGATCGTTCGCGACTGTTGAAAAAAGCAGGTGAGTGAATCGGAAAGGATTGAGGAAGGAAGTGGAAAACGGAAGTGAATTTTACCGGAGCGGGTGGACTCAATCTGCCTCCAGACGGCGTCTGCTACGGCGGTGGTGGCGCTCATCTCTGTAGATTAATTTTGAGAGCTGCTGTTGCAACTGATTAAGGTTGGGATTATTTGAAAATTTAACCCTAAATCCAAAACTACCAGCAACAAAGCACTTGAAGACAATAAATATTGGTATTAAGGGACGTATTTTGATCTTGACAAGACCGTAACATTCGACTGCGAAAAGATGTAGAAAGTAAATAGCTGAAACTGAACCATTTCAATTGCAAACATTTTACGGCCAAACAAAGGGAGGAACACTGGGCGAGCAGACTATATTTAGGTACAAAAGTACCTGCTGCTACTGGAATGAAAAGGAGAACATGTTTCAAGGGGGCAAATGATGCACAATCGGAGAAAGTTCGGGCTGATGAGTCCAGCGATCTCGAGAAATCCTACTCGTTCCTTGCTGGCAAAAATGGCCTTCAGTTTATCGTCACATAGATTACCTTCTTGTTTTTGGGATCCTGTCGTTAAGAAACGAGCATGTCAGAAAATGAGCCTGTAATGGCTTCAAGCATAGAGAAACACATTCAAATTACAAACAACCTTGTAAGAAAGTTAATAAAGCACACATGCATATAGCATCAACCACAACAAAACAGGCACAGAGAACGGAAAAAATAAGCCATTACAGTAGCCGCACCGCTTTACACTAAATCAACTTGAATCAGTCAGTAACCAGTAGAACACAACACACAGCCTAAAACCAGAAGACATGAACAAGACGCAATTCCTATAGCCGCTAACTTGAGTTAGAAACATAAACTGCCATGAAAAATATCATATACGAAAAGCTGTCTTCAGCACATAATCATCGCAGAATAAGCATTCGGACAGTATTCACTAATCACTGATCTAAGCATAATTTTTTTTAAAAAAAGGCTTTTTCAGAATTGTCCGCATCCTTTCAAAACCTTATCCATTCCTTTCCTATAAACCTCCAAAACCCTAAAACGGCTCTCAGTTCAGATTAACACAAAACTATAAGTAAAAATTTAATAAGATCGTGCTGCTTGAAACACGCCCAAATCTCATTAAGCGCTAGAGTTTGTGGAATCTCCTCAACACCTAGAAACGCTTGCATTTCAGGCGAGACACGCTTCGGCTTAGTGGCGCCTCTCGGATCGCGCTTTCCAGTAGCCGGTGTTCTCGCTGCAGTCGCGTATATTGATAATCGGGTTACGCGATGTTCACGACGAGAACCAACAGCGACGGTCAACGGAGCGAAGGACTTGAAGTGAGTTCGCCTTTTTCCTTCTCGAGAATTCGAATTGATAGATACAGAGAGTTTCGAACAATGAAGAGCGGAAGAGATAACCAGATGGACCAATTTGGATATGGTCCTTGTTTCGGCCCAATAGCAGTACCCAAAACGGCGACATTTAGACTCGTATTCGTTCTTTCTTCCGTGTTGATGGGCTTTAGTGGCCCAATGACGACGAGAGCCCAGGCTAAAAGTCCAGGCAACAGAAGAAATGCGAGAGACGACTACTCATCACGGTCGTTGTTGTCGTTTATCCGATTTCGTCGCCGAACGTCAAAGCTCCGGAAACGTGAACGGAAATTTCGCGTCAGTGTCGGAAGAGACTCGTTGGAATCGGAATATTCGATTCGTGAATTTTATATTTTTAATGATTTTGATTGTGGATTTGAGGCGATTTGGTAAACGTTGTAGTGTTGATCGGTTGTCAGGTGTGAGATATGGCCATCAGTTGTTGTATGCTGGAAGTGAGGTGATTGAGTTTATTGACTATTTATGGATTAATGATTTTGGTTTTTTTTTTTTTTGTGAGAGATGAGTTGAATTTATTGTGAATTTATTATGCTTTTTGATTGTTTTAGGATTTAATTGTTTGACTGTTTGAAGAGGAATTAGGAGGTGGATTGAGTAGGTTTGAATTCAGGATTTGAATTTTTATGTTGTTTGGTGAGTGTTATCTGGATGTGATTCAGGAAAAGTTATGGTAATGGACATTATTAATGGTTTCCGATGTCTGTTATTAAAAAGAAGAAGTTGATTTCTATCACTTGAATATGAATTATGACTCTGATGAATATATTTTATCGAGGGAAGAGAGGATTTGGTTGTTGTGTTTTCCTAGTGTTGTAGGATTCTCAAAGAATAATTTTTTTTGGGTCAACTGTGACATGTAAGTATTCACGAGTAATTTTCTTGAAGTGAAAAGTTTGTGATCTTGATTTCTTTCGTGGAATATTTGTTCGTTTTTTTTTGGTGGTTTGTTAACAAGTGTGCTTGAAAGTTTGTTGGTACTCTCGTGTAATATTGTATGCTGTTGCAACCCATAGGTACCTTGATTACTGCAGGACAAAAATGATCCCACCTCATAAAGGGATTCTGGATGCCCTGCTTAAGGTTTATAACGTTCCTTCATCTTAAATTTTTACATATCAGATTAAATTCATGAAATCACCATTTTTTATATTTTTAACGTAAAAATTGCCTCAGAGGTTTTCATAAGTTACTGAAAATCATTATTCTCATTGCACTTGTTTTTCTATTAACTCGTTGTGCAGGCCAGAAATAAGAAATCGCAAAAAGATATATGCTGTTTAGATATACAACTAGATCGAGTGAAGGATGCTGACTTCCATCCTCTTCTTAGCCTCTTGCTGGATATTGAAGCTTCTGAAATAACTGCAGTTAATGTAAGTAATAGTTCGTCATGCTCCCTGAAAGGTGAATATGCACTGGCGCTGATGCGGGCAGCTAGTAGAAAGTTGAGTACAGTGGACGCACTTGATTGGCCATTTGGAAAGAATTTCTTACGGTTAGTGGTAATACCTCCGTATTTTCACCATTCGAGCTGTGATTTACTCTGCCTTTCTTCTTCTTTTTAGGGATCTGTCTCGTAGAGGCCTGGCATGTGAAACACTGAACCTGAAATACTCTCACTTTCGGAAAATTAAATTGACTGGCGAGTTTGTTCGGTTACATACTCTTAATTTGGATTTCAGTACCTCACTGATCAGTTTCCAGGAAGAATGTTTTGCATGCATGCCAAACTTGATGTACGTATCCATGTGTGAAACAAGAGTTTCTAACCTCTGGACAACTGCTGCAGCGTTATCTAAGCTTCGCTCCTTAGTAGAGCTCAGGTTTCAGAAGTGCATGTGCTGTAACGATACAGGTCCCTGTCCTGCATCCAAATTTTTGAGGGATATTAACACATCAGCGACTCAGCCTTCCACTTCTCAATCTACCAGCACATCATCTGACTTAGGATGGCTATCGGCAGATGAGAATATACATACAGAGAGCCTGATTAATAGTTTGTTCTCACTTGCTGGTGCGATGTCAAGTCATGATTCCGCAACCACGCATTATGACTCATCAGATGACAGTGAGATGGATTTCTCAAGTCATCCGCAGGAATATGGACTGGATAATATATTAAACAATGAGGCTACCGTGTTCAACCGGCCATCTGACATATACCATGAGGTATCGCTGTATTATCTAATGTACTCATTATTGATTTAAGGATGATGGGCAGTTTTCCGTTGAAGCAAAGAGATCTGACACCTAGATCTTAGTGCTAAACAAAGCTGCTCTCAGTCGTCTTACATGATTTTGTACAAAATTAAAGAAGTGTGTTGTTTGAAATGTCTTCTAGGTTGTTGAAAATGCTGCGGGTTCTCAAACTGAAGTTTCATCCTCAAATGCATGTACCTCCTTGGACCCCTCACCCCATACTAATTTTTGGGTGAGGTATGTGCCGGTTAATCCATCACCAATATGCTTTGAAAAGCATTATAGAGATTTTATAATATTCAGGTTGCCAAAACTGAAGGTTTTAGATAACCTTCTAATCAGAAAAAGAGATATGGAACGGGCAAAATCGGTTTTCTCTCAGTTCTTTGAGTACCTTCCATACAGAAGAAATTGCATACAAAATGTTGTTAGTATCTTGCAGAAACGCGAGGTTTCTGCCACACGAACTGTTTTGCAGCGTCCCAACCTGAAGTCTGGAAGGCCCCCTTGTTTTTATTCCAGGTCATTTTGTGCTTCTAAAGTGGGTTCTTCTCCATGGCCTCTGTTGCAGAAACTCTTTATAAGCAATAGTAATTCAGCAAGTGATGTGAGAAGCTTTCGTCCTAGACAATTTGAATACCATCCATCGAATTCAAGTCTTATGGTTTTTGGAACTCTTGATGGTGATGTCGTTGTTATTAATCACGAAAATGGGGAAGTTGTTTGTTATATCCCGTCTCATGGAGAAATGAACAGTGTTTTGGGGCTATGCTGGCTTAAGAAGTATCCCTCCAAGGTTAGCATCTAAGTCATCGTCGATCGTATTGTAGAATTATATACTTCGTTGTTCATGTTCTAGCCTATAGTTTCTTCTGGTTACAGATTTAGTATGTTAGTTTATATTTTTCTCAGCCCTGTCTTATGGATGATTAAATTGAAGAGCTGAAATATGCTCGAAGTTTAAATTTAGAAAATACTGCTACAGTAACATTATTTTGTTATGATATATATGAATATCAAGGTCATGTACTAGTTATCCTTGTTCTACGATCTCATCCTTATGGTTGCCTAATTTAGTGCCTGAACCCCGAGCATAACATACAGAGACTTGATCATTTTTTGAAAGTCAACTTCTTCATTTCGGTATAACATACAGAGACTTGATCATATGAATATCAACTATTCGGGTCTGATGATATCTAAAAGTGTAACACATTTCGGGATATGTCAAGCTTTGACCATTATTGAGAAATAATTTACCTCTAAATAAAATAAGGTATATATATTGTACAATCCGCCACTTTTTGAATAGAGGTGTCAGCGTTAGATGACTCATGGATAGTTATTTTGTATTTGATTTTTTTTCATATTTTCTTCTCACAGCTCATCGCTGGGTCTGACAATGGGACACTGAAGTTATTTGATATGGAGAATGTGCAGCAAGGCCGCACATACGGTCAGAGAAGTGCTCGATCAGTAACATTTGATGCCTTTGATCAGTTGACCTCTGTCCATGTTAACTCGACTGATGAACTGTTCCTCGCTAGTGGCTATTCACGAAATGTTGCTTTATATGATCTCAGCACAGGGAGCCGCTTGCAAATGTTCACCAATATGCATCGGGAGCATATTAATGTTGTGAAATTCGCAAATCTTTCTCCTTCCATTTTCGCAACATCTTCATTTGATCAGGATGTTAAGTTGTGGGATTTACGACAGAAACCAATTCGACCATGCTACACTGTTTCCAGCTCTAGAGGCAATGTGATGGTCTGCTTTTCTCCAAACGACCAGTATCTTCTTGCATCTGCCGTGGACAATGAGGTTATTCGTAAATACAAGATTGCTTTCATTAGATATCATTGACCCACATTCACTCTTTCCCTACACCAATAAATTCATAAAATTTGATTCAAAGATTGTAAGTAGTTTCACATATTTGGAGATAATCACTTAGTCAATGTAATCTTCGATGACAGGTAAATCAGTACTTGACGGTTGATGGGAGGCTTCACATGACCTTTGAAATACCATCAACAGGGAGTTCACAAAATTATACGAGATCGTATTACCTGAACGGGGGTGACTACATTATCAGCGGAAGTTGTGATGAACATGTTGTCCGTGTTTGCTGTTCACAAACTGGCAGGCGACTGAGAGATATAGCGTTAGAGGTAAGTACAACCAAACATTCACATGGATACTATAAATGCGGTTCTATCTTGCTTCTTCTTTTTAATCTCTGGCCAAAGTTTGTTTCACTTGCACATCGCCTAATGGTTGAGCTTAGAATCTTCAGCATATGCATATGCAGGGAAAAGGGCCTAGAAGCTCAATGTTCGTGCAATCCTTACGAGGGGATCCTTTCCGGGTAAGTTCAAAACATCTCTCCATAAGCAGTCCTGTTACACGTTATCATATTACATGCTTTTGTTATATGAGATGTTAGTGCGTCTTCTATGGTTTTTCGTTTCTATTTTTGATTTGATTTACTTGCAGGAATTCAACATGAGTATATTAGCAACGCATATGAGACCAAGCTCAAGGTCTGAAATAGTGAAGGTAAGATTCACATTTTTTATCACTCAGCTATTTCCCAAATAGAGGAACCACTTGCAGTTTGACGTCCAGTTGCAAATTGAACATAACAATAAATAATAAAGAGTGCAAGTTTCATGTTCATATTGAAATGCCAGTTTGGTTACGTCAAACGAGCCATATGAACTTAGTTTTTGAAACATTTCTGATTTGTCACAGGTCAACATGCTGGCATCAAAATATTCTAGCAATGAATCGATTATACAAAATTATCCTCGTCCTTTAAACAGTGAAGGAGGTTAATGGTGTAAAGCTCGGGCACCAAGGAGGTTGATGGTTTCAAGGTTGGAAAGCAGGAGTGGTGGACGCTAGAATAAGCACCACAGATTATTATGGAACCCTGTGCATATAATTGTATGATAGCTTTAAATTTGTTTATTGTGTATGAATTTCCATCAGGGTAAATATGTTGTACTTTGCAAGCCCAAATTGCAAATGGTGAAACGCACCAAAATGTACATGTTTAGACACAAAAGCTCTCTATTTGATTGTAAATATTGCATTCTTGACTACCAATAACTTGACAAACATATAAACAATTTACTGAACATCTCATTCGACGGCTGCATCTTTACACGGGGACATTGTGCCCTGAGTAAACTGGGCTTTTTTGAAGGCCGATAACTACTTGCCCAACTGAGTTTGTTGTACTTCGTAGCACACTACACTACTACAGTATGATTTGAAAATTGAAACTATGCGAATTGTGATGCAATGAAAGAAGAGGAAATGAAGACAGAGCTGCTAATGCCCCACACCGGGGCTCGGACCGGACTTTTTAACAGCCGCCACAGCTCCAACCTCCATGTACCCGCTCTTGCTGGCATGATATTTATTTGACTCGATATTGTTACTCGTAGGTGTAGCTGTTTGTGTCAATGGCCTTCCTTCGGTTACACTGAGCATTGAGCTAAGAAAGAATAGAGAAAGAAGGATCAAAGGAGTGATGGTTAGTGATGAAAGCTTGTTGTTTCCACTACTCATTACTCTATTTGATCAAATGTCAAGTACTATGTGCTATGTTTGGGATAATATTAAAATGGCTAGGTTTGTTTCTATTTATACACACAAACACATATTCATGGAGCATGTGAGGGATACGCCAAAGTGGATCACATCCGGTGCAGTCAGGTAATTTTCAGTACACTAATTTTCTTACAACTTCTTTGTTCAATGGTTGAACAAAACTACGACGTGATACCATTAAAATATTTAGTATTTTTGACATCGCGATATCTAAATATCCTTCACACGATATAGCTAGCTAGTTTGACAAGAAAGGTGTCAGTACTAGACTTTAAGGTTTTACTTTTACTCCCCACGTGGTGCATTGACAAGCAATGTTGGAAAATTGGGACACTATTGAGAGTTGGCTTTCAGGTTCAAATGCAATGGGAAAGATGGAGTTGCTTTCATTCATGCTTGAATTTTCCCTATTTAAAGTGACTGAAAGTTATATGTAAAGTTAGGCCTGCATGACATTGAATCAATGACCAATTGCGGATTGAGTTTGGTAGATTTTCGCATCCTTTTCGCTACTTTGCAACTCATTTTCTTAGACTAAGAATATAGAGCAGTGTATCAAAGTGATCAAAAGGCTTAGTTTAGATACAAATCATTAGTGGTCGGCGTAGTATCCTAAAATTTCAAAACTTCTTTCAAAATCCATTGGATTGAACATAAGGTGATCAGATGAGGGCAATGCTTGCCAGAAAACAGATGAAATGGGAAGAGCTCCAAGTCGAAAATGACAAGCATAACAAACGGAATCCAAGAGAACTCGACCCTTTTAAGCGACTTTAGCATTATGACTGCTTTAACTAACTAAGGCCATCTTTTTGATAGTAACTCATTAGCTCCTCAAAGTGAGTCAAGACAATGACATGTAATAATGTAGTAATATGTAACACATGCTTTATTTCATTACAATTCATTCCTTAAGTGTCCATAAATCTTCTTAGATTTTTTTATGTCTTCTTAACTCTAATACACTCTAAAATTTATTTTTTTATACTTATTTATAATAATTTATTTATATAACTCATTCATGACACACATTTTACGTCTTTTTAACAAACACACTCATCACAACCACACATTTACTATTTTAATTGATGTCAATTTACTATTTTAATTGATTTGACATTTGATAGAATCTCTCTCATTCCATTTTCTTTCTCTTCAACTCCCTTAACTCTACTTTACTCTCCTTAATCCTTCTTAAGTCTCCTTAAGTCGTCTTATCTTAACTCCTCTTAAAATTAAAGCAAAATGAACATACCTTTAAGACGCCTTTTGTACTGAATGATACTTTTGGGAGTATGCAAGAGTTCTTCTTAGTTTAGAAAGAAGTGATTTTTTCATCGAACTATCATCTTGTAAATCTGTTTTTTCGTTTAACCACAACGTAAATGACCTCCTAATCCCCCCACATTTTGTGAAATTTGAATTGATACTATTGAAATAAAATACAAAATACTTAGATCATATGGTTGACTAAGTTTTTAAAAGTTAAAACTAAATATGTAAAATTTTAACATCTATATCTATATATAGCATTTTGGAGTGACGAAATCAACCTCATTCAGCGGCGAAATGTTTATTGTTATTGTCCGTCCGAACCCAATAATTAAAAAAATTAAATAAAAAAACACGTGAACCCTAGCCCGAATTCCGAGACCTCAACACCACCACCACCACCTTAACCCTCTGCACTTATGTCGACGAAGCCTCTCCCTCCGACCTCAGCAGCCTATCGTCGATCTCGCAATTTTCTGATCAAACCACTCCTCGAAAAATAAAGAGATGCCGAAGTCACCAACAGTGATTCGATCATAGTCGCCGCCTCTGATCGAGGATTTGTTTACCAACCTCAATTGACGCATCGTTGGATCTAAATTTGAACTCGCCGTCAAGATCGCCGATTAAGGTCTGGTGTTTTGATTGTACTTTTTCAGATTTTTAATTTTCATCAATTGGAGCGGAATGTGTTGATTTTGTTGTTGTTAATGTTGCAGTGTTGGCTATTGCACCAGGAGATGGGGATGAGAATGCGTTGAGATGTAAGGTTGTGGCGTTGGCGAACGCTGGTGACTTTGATCGAACATCAAGAGTGATTCAGGCTTTTCAGAAGTCGTTGGTTGATTTTAGCTTTCTTAAGGTGCGGTTGCTTGGATTATTTACTTTGTGCAGTAGAATGTTGATATTAAGATGTTCGTAGATTTTTGGATATATCTATTAGGTGTTATATGACATTTTTATGGTTTTTTGTGACGCCATTTGCATTTCTGTGGGAATTATGGCTAGAAAGTTGTGCGACGAATGTGTTTAGATGCAACTCAAGTAGTCTCCAAAGGTAGAAAATAAATTAAACAAAAATTGATTCTGATGCTAGAATGTTACCGAAAGAAATTTACGAGGCATATTGTGTGGAAAGCGACAATACAAGCCACACTTGAAATTAAAGCAATAAGTATCTGTTCCCGCCGCATTCTCGTCGGGACAACGGGTTGATCACTTGTCTATTCTTATAAAAGAATAGAAAACGTCCATAAAACCAAACAAGAAAAATACATTATTACCCTTCATTAAGGGTATTATGATAATTTATTTCTAAACACATAATAATGAGCATAACATAAAACCAAAACTAAAAATACATTATTACCCTTTATTAAGGGCATTATGATAATTTATTTA
>JAWWMW010000859.1:199602-222032 GCA_035048345.1 Echeveria elegans
CCTAACTCTGCCATTAACGATGTGATGAATCCTTTGAATTGAATTTAATATTACAAATTACCTGCCACCGGTGGCTCAGGTCACGATTCAACACTTCATTCACACAAGTAGGTAAGAATCAAAATGTGGGAAGCTATGCGTGCTATAGTAGAGAGTATAATCGTAAATCATTCATCTCGCGAATAAGAGAGAGTTTGGGTGAGTTTACAACTCTATTCGAATGAGTATACAAATATCTCTATTACAATCAACTCATTCCGAGTCCGCAAATTTAACTATTATCTTCTTCGATGTCTTTCGGCAAACTACTTTCAGCAGCAACTTCAATCTTCATTATACTCACAACATTCATGATGGATGAAAGCAACGTCTCTACAAACGAATGATGCTCCAATAGCCGGCACCCGGCAAGAATAGCCTCCTCCAAGTCCAAGGCAAGAAGTAGCCTCCTTTAAGGCAATGAAAATTTGGTGAGGCCATTGAGTGTAGAACCCATAACCTCGAAAGTGTGTGAAGACTCTTCAACTACTAGGCCACCACTCTAGTGGTCCGGTGAAAAACGTGAAAACAACAAACAATCCTAATTGTCCACGTGACATATTTAATGATAAGTTTTCTGGGTCAATTTTGAAAATTTTAAAACTTACTTATTCCTATTAATTGAATGAAATAAATTATTGAGGTTAATTTCGGAAGTAAAAATTTAACGATGTTTACTTTTCTTGTGAAATCATAAAGCTATTGTTTAACGATGTTTTTGCTTCAATTATAATTCTAGAAGTGTTGGAATCTAGAGAGATAATACCTTTTTGTGAGACATACGACTTAATTTTGATCGTTAATTTTGGTTAAAACGATGATTGGGAATAAAATAATTCTTAAATTAAATTGGAATTGAAGTAGCACAAAACACGGGTGGTTGAGATTAGAATTTATCAATCTCAACCGTTGGATTAAGAAAAATCTAAGTTCTTCTATCTCACCAAATATTTGATGTCTCTCGATCTTAATCCAATGCCAGAAACCCTAAATCTCGCCCTCTCAAAATATATCTGTCATCGATCACACTACACAAAAATGACACTATAGTCACGCGCGTAAAATGTCGCTTAGGATCGATATACGTTGCTTGATACTAATGTAACAAAATATGTGTCGCGAATGCTCGGTCACGTCTGTGGCGTGGCGTAAGTATTTTGTGACATGTTATTTTTGTCATGTCACAACGAGCTTGCGACGAATTCGTTATTACGTCACAAAAACATTTTGTTGCATTTCATTCTTGGTACACAAAATAAGTGAGTCGTATAGAAATAATAAAACACGTTCGTTCGATGTGTATACAAATTGTAACATGTTACCTCTGACTTTTGATTCACAATTCATCTGTCGCGTATGGAAAATAAGACGCAAAGATATTTCATTATTTCTTTTAATGATTATATTTTAATTATTTTCCAAATGTATTAGAAATTCATTTTTAATTGAAATTTTGAAATTATTTAAATTAAAGTCCAAATAATTCACTTTATTTTAATACTTGATAATTACAAATCATGTATTGATCAATACTTGAGATCCATCGAACAAGGTACACAATGGTCAATTGTTTTATTCAAAAAACTGAAACAGATTCATCATCCACATCTTAATAAGACCATACATGACCGGAACTATGACCTTGTTCAAAGTTTCTTTTAGCATCAATGTCATTCAAGAGCTGAATGCAAAGCTCAATTATCCAGGCCTTCTTCAAAAAATGAGATCAAGTGCTGCTCTCAGTGCATACAAGAGCTGAATGCAAGTGAGATGGACATGCAATTGCCTGGAAAAATGAATATAAACAAGCAGCAAATAAATGACATAGGAGTAACAGGTCATAAGTGCTTACCATATGCATATGATAATGATGGATTGTGAAGCAGCATGTGATACAAAGCAGAGTAAAAGACTCCAGAGTTGTCATTCTTCCCAAATTCGACCAATCGCTCTAATATAGGAGTTAATGTAACTGTTAGAGTTTAAGAGGGGGCATCTTAAAATTACGAATGACCGTCAATTGCCATACATGTTGTGTTTTTGAACTACACTCAATATAGGCAGATGCACCAATAAGTTTACACAGTTACTCTCCCTGGAGATTAGATTGAACATATATACTACTTAAGATTTAGGAGGATAACGACTGTCAGTCTTTCCAATATCACAAGCTTTAAGAAATTATAATTTACCTAAGCAGTTGAAATGGGCACAGCCCCAGGATGGTCCACAAAAAATGCTTATCATCCCGTAGATCTGAGTACACACAAAAATTATTAGAATTTTAGTAAACATGCGTAGTGTACGGAGCATATTACAACATCCGTCAAATGAAGCACGTGGTGCCCAAAAGCCACTACAATAAACAAATAAATATCAACAATGAAGAGGGAGCTCACCCAGCTTTGTTCCAACAAGGACTATAGGGACACCAGGTGTATAGTGCTTTAATTCCGAAATCCACTGCAAAAGGAAGAGGGGCATAGATGAGACTGCAATAACAGTATACATTAAATAAGACATAGGTGTAGCAGCTGCATGCATGATTAAACTTGCCTTCTTGGACACATTTTCAGCATGATTACACTTGCCTTATTGGACACATTTTCATAGCTGGCCTTGCTAATTAATGAGAATGCCAAGATGAAAACATCAGCACCACAATAGCTCAAAGGTCTTAGCCTGTTGTAATCTTCCTGACCTATTCAGTAAATACACAGTCAGAAGTGCACAGGGCACACTAACCTTAAAACCTTCAAGATGAAATGCAAGGTAGCCCACCAGCAGTATCGCAAAGTCCCAAGTTCACAGTTGCTCCATTGACAACCACATTTGCACTAAAATTGTCGAAAACAGTAGGGACGTAATCCTACTTTCGACACAATAAAACATATAGAACATGAGAAACCCTATATTGAGCTCAGCAACAAAAAAGGTTACAGTGATGGGTCGGATTTGATGATATTGTAACTAATATAGGCAGAATGAGAATCCAGAGACGGAGCTGAAGCAGAAGGGGAGGAGGTCAGAGACGGAGGAGAACTACTGGGTGCTGGAGGAATTACTTTACTAGGCGAGGGAGGAGGAGAGGATGCCAGTTAATGTCCCTCCCAATTTTCAGATCTGATTTTTCAGATCCCAATTCTTTTTTTCCAGATCTGATTTTACAATTCCCTCCCAATTTTCACCCCCAATTTTTCAAGTCCCTCCCCAAATTTTCGATATTTTCTAATTTTCACACCAAAATAACATATGATAAATTTTTAAATATGGTTATTTTTATAGTATGATTTATATATTTATTTCATAGTATGACTTACTTGGTTTTGTGTTTTATAAGTAAGTTAGCTAGATTATAAATGTACATATGTATAAAACTTATATAATCAATTAAATTTCAATGCATGAAATAATGTCTAGCTAATATTAAAATAATCCTCCAAATCCTTGAACTTATTTTTATTACACTTTAAAAATAATTTTAAAAATAGTGAATGTTTATCAACTAAATATAATTGAATTGAACTAAACTGATCTGAACTGAAATCAAAGCCTAAAGAACATAGCTTGACGATTTAGCTAGTTGGATTGTAGAGTTATCAATGGTTGAGAATAAAGGAACCCCAATCCGTGTGAGGTAAAATTGACAAATCATAAATTGCAAATAAGAGGTAAAATTTAACTAAATTAATGGATCCAAACTTTCAATAATATAAAATCAAAAATTACAATTAAGAGGTGTCGTATATTATGGTTTGAGGTAGATGGAAATATGTTTTTTTTTTCGTAAGATGGTATAATAAAATCATATCTGTAGATTTTGATCATAACCCGGTTTATTTAAGGGTTAAGAGGGATTGACGATTTTAAAGGGTTAGGAGTGTTTTGATGAGTTTTGATGGTTAGGAGGGTTAGGAGAGTTAAGAGGGTTTGAAGGGTTAGGAGGTTTAGTGGGTTTGGAGGTTTAAAAGGATTACAGGTTATGAGGGTTTGAAAAGGTTAAGGGTTATGAGCTAGCCTAGATGATCAAAAATATATGTATTTCATTTAACTTTTCATTTTTCGTATAAGACTCATAATCATAAAATTATATTAGGTGTAACTAATAACTATGTAATACTCAAAGGGTTAGAATGTTATATAGTTTTAAAGGATTAGACCATTAGACAGAAATAATATTTTAAAGGGTTAGATTTCAAAGTCCCTCTCAATATTTTGACCTGAGCTGAATTGAACAGAACATAACTGAACAGAATAAAAATAATTAATAAATTACATTTGCATAAAAGGGTTTGAGGGGTTAAGAGGGTTTGAGAGGGGTTAAGGGGATTTGAAGAGTTTGGAGGATTATGAGGATTTGGAGGGTTTTAAGGGTTTAAGGGATTTGGAGGATTTGGAAGGTTTGGAGGGCTTGGAGGGTTTGAAGGGGTTAAGGGTTAAGAGGGTTTGAGGGGTTTATGAGCTAGCCTAGATGATCAAAACATATTTATTACATTTAACTTCCCATTTTTCGTATAAAACTCACAATCTTAAAATTATATTAAGAATAACTAATAACTATGTAATTACTCAAATGATTAGAAGGTAATATAGTTTTAAATGGTTAGACCATTAAACAGAAATAGTGTTTTAAAGGGTTAGATGATTTTGAAGGTTAGGAGGTTATATAATTTTAAAGAGTTATATGATTAGTAATGAACAACAAAATATTTAGACTATGCAATTAATAAATAATTGAACAAAAAATATTTAAATAAAAGACATATATATAGTCAACTTCCTTTGAGAGATAATTGAACAAAATATTATAGACATATGTATGGCCAACTTCCTTTGAGACATTTTTTTATTTCTGTTGCGAAAGATATTTGTCACTTTGATTACAAGGAACTTATAAAACGGTGTCCCAAAGATACATGTCGCTTTTAATGTCTATCGGAACACCTTTTAATCTGTCGCGTGAAATTTGTCGCTTTACCTTAACGGCGTGACATTGTCTTAAGCAACAATAATAGTGTGTTACGTATTACAAATGCGACAGAGGGTCGGGCGACATGCGACATTTTGTCACTATAGTGACATTTTGGTATAGTGTGCTAACTGTAATTTTAGCAGCAACGGGCTGATATAATTTTGACGCAATAATAGTGAACAAGTGTGTCTAGAGAAATATACTTACCTGAACAATAGCATCCCTTCTCTTGAGATGTGACCTGAATTGCTTGAGGCATAATTGAGTCAAGCTGTCCCATTACACATTCCTGCAACTAAACAGCATCGACCTATTTAGAATGACAAAACGAGTTGCAACTGGAGCCAAAACCTTGCTTTAAAATATGCACTTCATAACAAAATAGAATCTAACGAAAAATAATTGGAAAGCTAGAAAAAAAAAAAAAAAAGTACTCACAAAGCTGCAACCGGCACTGATGATCCTTGTGCATTATCTTTAGGTGTTGGGCGATTATTCTGTAAAATTTTCATCAGAGTAATTAATCAAAATCCCGTAATTATTGGCAGCCATACAAAATGCTTCTGATGCAGTTTCAAACTAGTCTTGCCTTGCTTGAAGCTTTACTAGAGGTTGTCGAATCCAAAACTTCCTCTGCTGAGCCTTCACTCTAGCAGCATTTCCACAATTCCATATCACATCAAAATACAAAATACACAACAAATGCGCGAACTACATTTTTCTTCTTCTTTTACCTCGGCCGACATCATCAGAATAAAGATGTTATCACTAACTTTGTTGTCATTCAGCGTTGAATCATCCCTCAAAATTTTTGATTGATAAATAAGCATTTGCCGAAATGCCCGATATACACGCGAACCTCGAAGAGCCTTAATTTTCTTCTTCACATCAGCAACCAAAAAGCATCAAATTTACAGACTCCCTAAAAACATCATTTATTTTTCACGCTAACTAAATGCAAATGATTCTTATGAAAAAAAACACTAAAAAGCGTAAAGATTGAGTTAAGCAAAACCCTAATTTAAAAAAGTAACGTACTGTGTCTTCCGGTGAGGCTTCAATTTCGAAATGAGAGCCATTTGTAGTCTTGATGAACAGTTTCATCTCGTCTCCGGCGATTCTCGAGAGCGATTGTGAACCCAACAAACCAATGGTTGAATGGATTTGATTCTGATTGGATCGGGCGATGATATACTTTTTTGAATTTCTTTTTGTCGGCCGGTGGCGGGGTATTATTTTTATTTTTATTTTATTGGGCCTGGGCTTTTCAATTATGCAGAAGTTTGAACTGACCTTGTTTGCTTCTTAATCAACATAAAACAAATTGAATTAAATAATTAAATGGTTCAGATGTTCATCAGGGATAAGTAGAATTTAAAAACATTATTCCCTGTTTTAGGGAGAAGTTGCAATACTTATATTCTCATCATCTAATCCGGTCAGTTGATTTAGATTTAATCAACATACCAGATTTCTTCATACTTTCTAAAATAATTAATTTTTTTATCATAACCTTTTTTAAATTAGTATGTGCCAAATTACTCATGACATCGAATTAATTCTTTTTTTTTATCATTGGTATAACATATTTAGTACAATATATTATTGACAAGTACATATAATTTCGAATCAAAAGTGCAGATCGCATGCGACTTTATTGCCTATAAATCTCCAATTATGCATATGTTCATCAATATCACTCGAACGAATACCTCAATAGAAATACATCACGCTCAAGAGCGAGCTCATAATAATCAAGACACTTCGACCTACATGAGGGTTCATGCAAAACCGAATAATATACACCCTTCACACAATATGAGTTGTGGAAAGAATTGAGTATTGAATTCTTGACTTTATAGTTTCAAGACAAAATCTCATAGAGACATCAATTAACTTAGAAAGTTGCACGCCGTTAATAACTTTTATTTACGTATTTTTTATATAAATTTGAATTCCATACATCCAACTATAGTTTCAAGCTATTATCATATTTTATAATTTTATTAAACTAATCAATAGAGATTAGTGAACCTTTTTTTATTATAATTTCTCAAATAGGGAAGTAATGTATACAATAAAATATACAATACGGGACTATCGTCCGGAATACATGATCTATGATTGATTTATTAAAAATGGAAAAGCGACCATCGATCCTGAATCGCTAACCATGACTAATACAATAAAATAAATAAATAAACATAGAGATTAGTGAACTTTTTGTAAATAACCTTTGGCTCTGTTTTATTATTATTATTAAAATTGTCCTTCTAAATATGACCAAATGACAGTAGGCAAACATTGTACTTTACCTATAAGGAAAGTCATTTTTATTCAATTTTTTTATGTTAGTCGGTTTATTCAATTGAAGCACAATTTTTTTCTACGGAGACTTTGTAACTTTGGGTGTCATTATTTCTAATAACCCAATCGATAAATACTAAAATAGAAACATGAAAATATAATAAACCAAACATATATATTACGAGTGCCAAAAGATTTACAAGACCGTTTTTTCAAACCAGAAAACTCACCGAACCACAACACATCTACCAATTACATCACTTAGCCGTCATTGACTCGGACCGCCATGAAAACTCGGTCGAACCGAAACCAGCATCCGTATAATCAAATAAACCATCCAACGCCAAATACTCTCTGCCGCCACCGCCATTGCCGCCGTCAACAAACCTAAACTCGGCATCTTCCTCGAACCCCCAGTTCTCAGCCAACCCGTAAGAATCTCTGACTCCCTCCGCCACCTCCTCCGCCGCAGTCGACGGCGGGAGACCTAACTCATCATCCGAAGCCTCCAACAAATACCCGAACTCCGGCTGTGATACCAAACCCGACCCGGACATGTTACCAACCGAAACAGAAATCTCATCTTCTAAGCTCTTCATAACCGAATCCAGATTCGATATTATCGGATCAGGGTCGGCTCCTTCCACTATATCAATTAATAAAAGTTCATCATACTCATAACGGAGCTTCTTTTTTTCCTCTGGCAAGTCAATTTCTAGGCTCTCTTCACGACGGCGTTTTTGAGATCCGTGGTTAGCTGCCATCTATAAAATGCGCAAAATGGTGACTGAAAATGTATGAAAGTTTGGATTTTGATGGATGGATGAGTGAGAGATGGGAATTGAAAATTGGTTTAAATAGCGGAGGCAAAGTGAGAGGGAGGGTTAAGAATGCACTTCTCCGTGGCTTGTTAATTAAAAAAAAGAATGATTAAAGTTACCATACAATTTCCACAAGATAAGGTATTTGAATTGAAATGAAGGTATACACCGAAATATTCTATCTATTCACTTGAGAGATAGGAATAAGTGTGTTGCACAAATACATGTTATAATATGGTAATCAATATGAATGAAATTAAAAGATATATAAATTAAAGTAGGTTGGAAAATTTATGGATTTCTATTTTTCTCTTTCTCATTCAATATACATCCAATCCAACACATGTCTTTATCTTTATATAATTTACAACGGAATGTGAAGTGACGTAAGATTAAAAATCATTCAAGATATAAATAATATTTATAATAGTACTATATATCTCGACCACACATTTTAAACCTTTATCTAGGGATGCACATTTTTGGACCGGACCGAAATACCGATCGAAATCGACCGACTTTTGTCGGGTCGGTCCGAACTCGGTTTATAACGGATCGGTCTGCGGTTCATGATTTTGGAGGTTTCGGTTCTCGGGTCGGTCCGGTCTAAACCCGACGGGTTTCGGGCCAAACCGATTGGACGGACTATTCTCGGAGTTGCACTGACCCGTATCTTCTATCCCTGTTTCGTCCCTCTTCGGCTTGTAATATGACTTTAGTGTAAATTAGAGATTTGTAGAACATTAAGTCAGCTTTCCAACGCATTTTATTTCGTTCCAATCGGACAACAGATGCTTTTTTTAGAGGCTTTCGAAGTTCGAAAGGTCCAGGAACACGAACTGCTCATTTGCGCGCCCATGGGTCAGGCGGAAGGTCAAGCGCTGCCTATATCTTCGCCTGCTGTTTCGGTCTCTTTACGCTTTGAATTTGAATTTTATGTAAAGAGAAAAGTTGTAGATAATTGAATCTTCTTTCTAACAAGTTATGATTCACTTCCACTGGACACTCGAGCTGTATTTGGGAAGCATTCGAAAGTACAAAGGTCAAACTATCCTTAACTTCAGTATTGCTAAAAATGACGCGTTTAAGCCCCTAGATGGGTTAAAGCTCCTAGATGATCATATAAAGCCGTGGTTCCTGTTTTTATTTGTAAAAAAAATAAGTTTTTCAACAAAATCTCATTTTCTGTCGGTCCACGCGGTCCGGACCGAGACCGGACCGACAAAAACCGAAACCGTCGGTCTCGGTCCGGGTCGGTCTTCGGTCCACTTTTCATTGAGTTCTCGGTCTAGCAGTCCAGACCGATTAGCCCTAGTCGGTCTCGGTCCGGATCGGTCCGGACCGATGTGCATCCCTAATTATGAGTTGACTCGAATATTTTTTGGGTTTAGGCTCGTGCCCGTCCCATGCACACCCCTAAGTCGTAGTAACTTTGTGTGTGTAATGGAATGTCCTTGAGCTTCAAATTAGGTCTCATTCATGTAAGTACCAGTACCTCTCACTCTCATCAACATGTTTGGTTTTTTTCCCAAAAAAATATGGGTTAACTGAAGTGGAGCCATTCATTCATGTAAAATAGAACCACGAGCTTATTAGGACATTGGATGCTTGTAGGGCAGATGTGCTTGCAGGGAGAGAAGAGTAGAGCCTTGAAAAGCATCACTCAGGTACATACAATTATTTGAATCACGCAGAGAGTGTGGACTGAGTGATGAGTGACTGTGAGGGAGTGCAATAAGGCCAGCTATGGAGTTTGTGCATTCCAATTCAAACCATTCCTTCATTTTTGAAATTGCACCATTCAATTCTCTATCATATGTCGATTTGATTCGATTTTCAAGGGTAATTTGATACGTAATTTTATGATTAATATCAAATTATCATTTTTTGCATTCATATATTGAAAGTCGAGGACTGTTTGGTCATTTACACATCATTTCACTCCTGATATTTAAGATCGTTGGCAATTTTTCAAGTATTTATTACCTACCATACATAGTCGCTCAAAATGTGATTTTTGTTTATGTAAATGGTGAACTTAAATGAAGAGCTAAGTGATATATCGTTACTTGTTTATGTTGTTGTAAATCGACTTAAGTTCCACTGTGCGATGGTTTTTGATCTTTGGATGCGAAATTTTAATTTTGCGGAATGGTAATAATGAATGAGGAATCCAATATCATTTCAAATGATATGTTAAACAAAGATGAGGCACAATTTGAACAAAAACACAAGATTGGAAGGAAGAGAGACACAAGGATGGTAGAAGTAGAAGTAGAAGTAGAAGTAGTTTTACAGCTAGGAGGAGCATCGGACAAGAGACATTAGCAACATTAAATCAAACATGTATTAATATTTAGGACTTAAGCTATTGAAATAGTGTGTGTATGTCACACACTTTTTTTTAATCATTTCACATAATTTATCTCAATAAAAACAAGATTGAGGAAAAGATTGCAAAGTCAACATAAACAATGTTAAAACTGTTTGTAGAAAAATCTTATCAATTGAAATTGTTACAGAATCCCTGGTCGCCCATCATGCTATCTTTCTTTAATTTAATTTCACATCAAATCATGATTGTTCAATTTTATCATAAACATCCCCACTATAGTTAACCAGAAAAAATCATCATTTTCTCATCAAAACCCTCAATTAAAAAATAAAGTTATTCAAACATGGATCAAAATATATCAAAATGGATGTCTGTTTATAGATTTAAAAGAGTTAAATGGTAACATTTTAAAAATATAATCGTTCCAAAGTCTAAATATGAACAGTAAAAATTCTGTCATAGTCAGGAGCGAAGCCAAGAATTTTCTAGCGCGGGGTCGGATTTATAAGGGGGTTCGCTGCGATTTTTTTTTGGACAGTACAAACTAATAGATGAAATAGTTCCATAAAAATCTAGAAAATAAAAAAATACCATATGATTTACTCTGTTCAAAATATTACTTTCATTAAAATTAAGTTGGTCCGAACAACTATCAATAACCACAATAATTTTACAATAATCAACCCTAACAAAATCACAAAATCATTGTAAAATTATCAACCATAACAAAATCACAATAAATTTGCACAATAATTTCGTGATAATCAACCCTAAAAAACACAAAATCATGTAATAAAAAATAAAAAAAATCATTGTTACCCTGAACCTTAACAAAATCATTATCAGAAAAACTCACAGACTCATCTCACAGCCGCTCGCGCCTCTCCCTCGCCTCACCCCGTCGCTCGCCCAGGCCCAGTCGACAGTCGCTTCCTCGCCCTTGCCTCGCTGCCCTCGCTTGTCACTTGGTTTTTGTTAAAGTTTAGACACAAAACCACATCGTTTTGTGTCTAAGCTTAAAAAAAAGATAGCTTTGTGTCCGAAGAAGTCGAAGCTCAGGGCGGCGGGGGCTTTGCACAGGGCGAGGGGGGGAGAATGTGGTAGTATTAGGGGTTTTTTCCGATCATGCTGGGGTTGGTTGATCCCACTCGACCCCATCTGGCTTTGCCACTAGTCATAGTACACATGGCATGTTTTGATTCGTCAGAATTCCATGCTCAAATCTCAAATTTTATCATCATATGATGATATTTTTTTGATGAAAAATGTCGTATGATCAAAAAAAATCATGGTGGAGATGCATGGTTTTTTTTACCATCTCTTATGGTGTTTTTTCATGTAATAAAAACCATGGTAGGAGTGATCTTGGGCTATCTTTAAGTGGAATAGAACTTGAAAAGTCTGCTATCACATTATTAAAAACTCCTTCAAATGGTAACAACTTTGTTTTAGCATCACCTTAGGTTTGTTCCACTAAGAATTAATCTAAATAAATCAGTTACATTTTCAATGTTTTCCTAGTTTTAACACAATAGATTTTACTGTCACAACTGAATGAAAGTAGTATTTTTATTTTTATCATAGAATAAGACGTATATATTGATGAAAAGGCTTCAAATTTGCTTGGTTGAGCTTGAAGCTAGTAATTGGGTAATCAATGGAGCAAGTTAATCATTCATAGAGCATTTTTAGCATATGGGAATCATAAGTGAGCTAAAATCTAAAGTTTATCCTTTTGCATACGTTATTATGGTTTGAATGTCTATTTTTGTATGCATTATTATTCTATCACTCATCCCATTTGCAAGATCAATGATACTCATTCATGCTTGATTAGTTATTGTTTATCAAATTTGCTTCTTCCAAGATGCTTGAAACTATTTAAGCAAGCATTCGATGATACGATGATTTTTTTATTTCATTGATGAGTTGAAAGAAGTACATGATTAACAAGTACATAAACATCAACTCAAAGCACATGCCAACTTGGCACCGCCACTCAGACAGACACCACATAGGCATCGAAGCCACAAACAAATTGGCACACAAAAATCAAGATTCCAAGAAAACTTCCTCACAAAAGTGGGAAGAGAGAATACTCCCTCACATATACATGGGGAGAAAGACGTCAGCCCCTCACATACCTGTGGAGAGAAAGACAACACTCCGTCACATAACTGTGGGGAGACAATCAAAGAACACAAAAGAAAATAAAACAATCAAATAAACAACAACAATAGACAATCCAACATTAAACTCTAATTTACCACCCACAACAATAAAATTTAAGCATGCATCACAAAGACCAGCACGCATCATAAAATTCGATGATTGAGATCTCGAAACTATATATCTAAAATTAATCTTAAATCGTGTTCTATTATTTAAAGACTTGTATAGTCTTCATCAATGTATCTTTGAAAGTGAGCAAACAACATCCTCTTTGCACACTTGCTCATGGGTCGAGTACTACTACTTAGGGGTGTGCACGGGTCGGTAAATTCCGATTCACCGAACCGAATTTTCTTTACTGATGAGTTTCGGTTCGGTAAAATCGGTAATTTGGTAAAACGGCAAATTTACGATTCTTACCGTTTTAATATTCGGTCGGTAAATGGAATAATTTTTTAAATTTGCTAATTTACCAATTTACCGACCAAAAACGGCGTCGTTTTGGTCAATGTGTAATTTACCTAATGAAAACTATTAAACGATGACGTTCCCAAACGTCAAAACCCTGAAGCCGTGAAGGGTGAACGGCGAAGCAGCATCACGCCTCAATTCATCCCGCCGCATGACTCAACTCTCATGCCACGACCCATGCCCACTGCGATTATGACGGCTGTGTCGACACCGTCATCGACTCTTATACTGAAAGTGTCTTCTCGGTCAGTTATTTTCAACTCCTCATCCAAATGCTTCAGTTTGAAATCGACGTAAAGCTTCTCATTTCACGCTTCCTCGTCATCCGATTTCGGTAAATTTTCCGTGTAACGGTTGTTGGTGGCTCGTTTTACAGGCAGAGACTGATGATGTTTTGTATATTTTGTAGTTGTGACGCTTATGGATTATGGAGTTGGGATTGTTCGGAATGTTAGAACTTAGAAATGCTATACACCACCATGGTTTTGAGATTAAGGATGTGAGTGACATTGTCATTTTATTGTTGTTGTAGTTGGTATAGCTGAGTGCTGAAGTATTGTGGTGTCCTAAAGATATTCTTGAAGCTGATAGGCTTATTTTTCCAGGCGTTGGGGCATTTGCTGCGACAATGGATGTGCTTAGTCAGAATGGCTAACAACATCTGCTTCATTTCTGAAGATTTTTTCCTATTATGGGAAAACTTGTAGTTACTCTTTATTGTGTTTCCGTAACGACATTTCCTCCGAACATGAGGCACAGATATAATTGCACTAGGTTACTCTTTAAAATTTCTCTTTGATTCCAGTGAGGAGAATGGACCTGGTATTCCCTTTGTTCTTACGTTTCATCTTCTTATTCTTTGTTGTTGTAGTTCGTTCCTTTTGAGTATACATGTTTTGCAATGAATTGATTGAGATGGGAAAGTCATAATGCTCATAGCATGTTTCTGAAGTGAATTATAGCTACACTTGCGTATCGCCCGTCGTTCCGAATGCGCAATCGAATCGGTCAAATACGGACGGGACCCGATCGATCAATTTTTGGATCCGTGTAGTCTGTGTAAATTTAAATGGGTCTGTGTGGTCTGGGTAAATTTAAACTATTAATTTTTAATGGATCGGCCTGACACGTGTGTTGTCTGTAAATTTAAGCTTTTAATTTTTGATTTTATTTTTAATAAGTCGGACTGAGCCTGTGTGGTCTGTGTAAATTTAAACGTGTTTGTGTGGTTTGTGTAAATTTAAACTTTTAATTTTTAACTTTTAATGTGCCGGGCTCGGATGGTCTGTGTAAATTACCACATTGCCATTAATGAGGGGTAATATGGGAAGTCCATATTTGGTGATGCTAGACACTATTCTGTTATATAATAGATGCTTATGTACATTATTGTAAAAAAAATCCGGAAAAAAAAACATTTTCACAAGTTTTCATTCCTTGATGACTGAATGACTGATTGTATTGAATATTGATATATGAATGGATTTTGAACTTTGGAATAAAGGTTGGTTGAAATGGTTTCACCCGGTACAAATCAAAAACTTAGTTTTTTCGGTTGTTTTTCGTTGAGAGTCGGTAAACTGGTAAATTGAGTACGGCAAATTCGGTTCGGTAATCGGAAAATGGTCAAAAACTCGGTAAACTTTTTGGTAAAATTGATAAATCGGAAATTCGATAATTTACCGTTGCACACCCCTACTACTACCGTCTTTCTATAAAGCGATGTTGCACACACACACAAAAAATTGTATCTTCGAAGTCGTAGAAAGTATATGCTCTTTCAAATTACGCGTTAGGTTTTACAATAAGATCAATGTTTAACTGTAATTACTTGATTCTTAAGTACATACTCCCTCCGTCCTGTTTTGTTATTCTTGTTTAGATTGTGACATATTTTTTAAGAAATAATAAGAGTATGAGAGATAAAATAAAGGTAAGTGAGTGGAGAATAAAATGTGAAATAGAGTGTTATGTGAGATAAAGTAAGAAAGAAGATTGTCTAAAATAAAAACAGGAAGAACAAAATGGGACATCCAAAATGAAAACATGAAGAACAAAAGAGGACAGAATAAGTACATTCTTAAAGATTAACGATTTCTATCAATGAATGTAATAATAGGGGGGTCAAAGTTAAACAAAATGTGGTTTATTTGGCAAATAAACCATTCCCAAATAACTCATTTTTTGTTTTCAAATAAATCACTTTTGAGTTATTTGGATCAAATAACTCACTTTCAAATGAGACACCTTTTACCAGATTATTTGGAAATAAACCAACCAAATGAACCATCCACAGCCATTGACCCCGTTGACCTCTTCCTCTGCCGATCTGCCTCACCACGACGACGACTGGCTGGCGGACTTGACGAACGGCGACATCGATTCGAGCGATGACGACGGTGGAGGAGCGACTGGGCTGGGATGAACATCGATGGTGCGACTTCAGACGATGGTTAGAACATCGATTCGAGCGACTTCAGACGATGATTAGAACATCGATGGTGCGAGGCGCGATTCGAGCGACGGACGATGCGACTGGATGGCAACAACGCGATTCGAGCGACGGACGACGCGACTCGAGCGATTTCAGATGGACGACGTGACGACGACCACCACTCGCAACGCTTCGAGCGACGGACGATTCGATTCGAGCGACGGACGACGGTGGTGGTTCAGATCTGAAAGCGAACGGCGAGCGATGTTCAGATCTGAAGCGGACGACGACGGTGGTCGGAGCGACAGCGCCGGCGACGGAGGTCAAAGCGGTCAACGGCATCAAATAAACCACTTTACCCAAATAACCCACATTTAAATTTGACCCCTCCAATTTGACTCATTTTCAAATACATCATTTTCCCCAAATAAATACACCATCAAATAAACCAAATGGGTCTATAATTGACCCCCTAATAATAACTATGTCAATCATACTTGTTCTGTTCATCAGATACGTAATTAATCAACTGGCTTAATTTTAACTCACAAAAATTGATATCTTTATATATGAATTCATGCCAAATGCAAACTAATCACACAAAACCTCATCAAAGTATATTCTCACAAAATGTGACACAAAGTATATGCATGAATCATAATGACACTACACAAGGTTTGTTAACAAAAACAACATGAAATACTCCAACTAATAAAAAAATAAAAAATACTCCAACTGAATAATGAGGTCAAACACTAGATGAAGACCGGAAGACGAAGTCCCGCGTAAGTAGAATTCAAAATCTTCATTAGCCGACAACACACCCCCCAGTTTCTTTTAAAATACTCCGTACATAAAGTCATAAAGATAAACTTTGTCTCTTCTCTTAAAGTCTACTTAAATTTTCTCCAACATTAATATAATCATGGAGATCATCACAAAGCTTGGGATTAGTCCCTATATAGAATCTTGAATCGATCAATGGTGAACATCCATCCACATTATTCATCACCAACCCTAACCCCAACCCCAACCCCAACCCCAACCCAGATCATAAAGGCATCTTAAAGTTCTTAAGTTAAGAAATGATACTCTAAAGGCATCTTAAATTTGATATCAGCCTGTCCTTTTTTTTTCATACTTTACTTTTTTGATGTATTTTAAAGTTTTTTTTTATTTCTGAATAATATTTTTTTCTTCTCACGTTACGTTCTTTTTTCTATTTTTACTTATTTTTTATTCTCACACACTCATTATTCCTTAATTTTTTTCTTCTCACTTTAAATTTTCTTTTCTATTTTAACCTTCATTTATTTTTTTATTCTCACACTCTCATTATTTCTTAATATTGTATTATCGACCCAAAAAAAAATCAAACGGGGAGAAGAAAGTACTGTATAAATTCATGTTTCATGATGACCCAAATGAGAATAATCAAACCCCATAAGCCAAATGTACCAAAGCTTGAATCTTTATTATTACGTAATAGTTTTTCATTTTTCTACGGCAAGACAGACTCGGACAACATTTGTAGTTTCCCAAAATTGACTCAACAGTACTACAGTAATGAACATTATGATGATGATGATGACGACGACGAACATGAAGCCATCTTCTCTCCATGTCTCTTATCTGGAGTCTGGACCTCAGTAAAGGACAAAAGCTTTATTGATGACACTCATGCAAAATGCAGAGATCTCCATGCCCTCCAAATCAATCAATGCATTCATAGAACAAGCTTAGTAGTACTACTACTACTCTAGAACTCAAAGTTAGGATCTTTAACTACATCTTCACCATTGTTCTCTTCAATGCAGGTAGTACTGTAGTAGTAGTGGTAGCTCAGATGAAGATGAAGTTGAAAATGGTTGTTGCTCTTGAGATTGTGATAGTGACGAGTCATTTGAGGTGTCACTACTTGCTAAAAGATCATAAGAAGAAGATGAAGAAGCACGATCCAATTCCAATGCAAACTTTCTCTTCTTGTTGTAAATGTTCATCAAGTTCAGGTCTTGAATCAGCTGGTAACACTCACTCACCTTCTCCTGATCATACCAGCCATTTATGTTAAAACAACAACACTTTCAACTTTCAAGTGTTCAAAACATTGATGATATTCAATAATAAAAAAACATTGATGATGATATTAAATGCAAATGAGATGTCTAAAGCTTGAGACTTTGACTGAGAAAAAGACCGACCTTGTTGATGGTGATTAGGCCACTGAACAGCTGCGTCTGAGCATCATCATCAATGGAGTTTGATGATGAATTGTTGTAATCCACTTCCATCTCCGTCACGAGAAGCATTGTTGCATAGGCCAATGCTGATGATGGATACAAACCCCAACTTCCATCTACACAAAAAAAAAAAAAAAAATCAAAAATCAGAACTTTCATAAGCCTCAAAATCACACCAGCAAAAATACAGTATGAAATCTGAAATCAAATCACATCAAATCAAACACAACACTCCAAAGAATTGAACTTTGTCTCTCTCCCTCTGCACAGCACAGTCAGTCAACCGCAAAACGCCACCGTTTTGGTAACACTCACGGGTTACAAGAGAGGTCAGAATCCGGCTGGAAATGTCAAAAAACTGAAGCTGAAGATTTGGGCTTTTCAACCCTAAACGTCTTATAAAGTAATCAATGTATGAAAATGGCGTCACTGGATGCATCCGCCATTGAAGTGTCGAAAGTACTAAAAGCTCCATTTTTTGAATCGTTTTCGCTTCAAACATAAACTTCGCTTCCTCCACCTGTTCCAATAATCAAAACCCAGAAACGAAATCGTCAGAAAACCACAAAGACATCGTAAAGCTCGAAACTTCATGGAACATACTTGAATGTCGAGAAGCAGCGGAGGGTCGGTTTCTTCAACTTTAGCAGCTAGTGATAAACATGCGACTCCTGTTAATTGTAAAGTCCAGAGCTTTTCGACATTGCGTTGATGTTGATTTGAGATTGATGTGAATCGATCGAAGTAATCGACAGCAAGGATGGCGGTGGTTGGATTGAAGTTAAAAAAGGTTACAACTTTCATTATCCATCTGATGGTTATTTCAGATTCTGAATCTCTGTGTTTTGGTTTGAGTTGCCCTGTTTCGTTTTTGAACAACGTTGTTAGTTCATCATCTGACCATTGAAGATCCTCGTCTGTTACATAGACTGGTGGTGTTGATGATGCTTGTTTCGCAAATTGGTCAACCTCGTTGTCGGCGTCGTCGTGTTGTTGTTGTGGTTCCCATTGGGGTTCGTTGTAGAGGAGTATAAGAGCGTCTTGGAGAGGAAAGGCTGAATCTTGGATGGTCATTTTGAGTGACGAATCGATTTCGTCGAGGCTGTTTTAGAACATGTGTGTGATGATTTTGTTTCGTTTCATCATTCTATGCTTCACGCTTTGTCCCTTTATAATTCAAGACAAGATGCTTGGCCCAATCCGAGCCCGAGACTTCAGCTGTCCATGTCAGCAATCCTGGCAACAAAGGCTCAACCAGTCAACAAGGTCGAGTGACGTGTGTTGGCTTGCTCGTGATCATTGACAAAGTTCTAATCAGACGGTGAAGAGATGGACATATAAAATCTCAGATGGAGGGAGAGAGCAAGCACAAGTAGGGATGGGCAAAATCGGACCAGGCCGGTTCCGGGCCAGTCTCCGGCTCAATTATGTTGGTTAAATGAGACAGCGTAATGCAGAAACATATGACTTAAGCTGAACAACTGGTTGACTGACCTCACTAGCCGCCATTATTTCAGTCAATCAAGTCTTAGCAATAGGGCAAATAGATCTAACCTAACACATTAGTCACGCTGCAAAGCCCATAAGTTCATTGTTAAAAAAAAAAAGGAAAATCGGTTTCTTGGTTTTGGTTAAGGACGCGCTGCCTGTGGTGCAACATAGGTTTCTTGGCCTTTGTGGAATTCATGTGGAAGTGATAAATGGAAAGAAATTCTGAATATTTTAAAGATGGAAGTATTTTTTATAAGTTAAAGTGACACTTACAAATGAAAATACAATGAACATTTAGTCATTGCATAACAAAAAATCAATTATACAACCACTTGCAAAGGGATACTTACATTGTATCTCTCAGTCGGTTCATTGGCATGCATCATCTGCGAAAGGAGTGATTTCAGTTAACACTTTCCATTTTCCTCTATCTTTGTGGAGGAAAAGTGTTAACTTTTTTTTTAATAAAACTTTATTTAAAAGGATCCAAAACGCCTGGATCTTGACGATTACAAAAGGATGAAGAGCTTGACCCCACGGTTATCAACCGGAAATCAAACCATCACAACCTAGGCAAATACAGGCAGCCAAACAAAGGCTGATAGAAAACCAAACAGAAGCCAAACAAGGCAACTAGCGACAACCTGAACGAGGACCAACAAGCTGGTCCAAAATAGGGCCACGACGGGCATACAAAGAACCATATAAACAAGTAACCTCACCAGCTGACTACTCTAGGAGGTTTAAAACATGAATCAATAAAAGACCAGAAGCATCATTGGCTTCCTAAGGAGATTCCAAACCGTAGGCTGCCGCTTTTCAGAGGCAGCAAGAGCCGCAGCCAGAGAAGAGGAGAACCCAACACCAATGTGAAGGAGCTCCAAATAGATTCGGAGACACCGAGGAATGGATCCGACAGCTGACCAAAGCCACGACGGCCGACAGAGCGACAGGAGAGGAAACCAAACGCGCTCAAGTGACTCGCCAGGAGCCTATCTGCACCGTTATGGTCAGGGGTGAGCAGCTGATCAGTTTGACTCCCACGTGCGAAGGGTCAGCGACGCCAAACCAAATGAACCGTCCAGGACCGAGATCGAGTACCATGGCTGCCGACCGACCAACAGGAGAGGAACCAGACACGCTCTAGTGACTCATCGTGAGCCTATCTGCACAGTATGGGCAGGGGTGAGCATATCTGGACAGCAAACTCCTGAGTGAAGAGACGGAACCGCCAATCCAAAGGATCCGGCAAGGACCGAGATCGAGCAAGGCTTTTGGAGGAGCTATTGGTGGATTGAGGAACGGTGGTGGGAGGGCTCACCCGTAAGACACACGATTCAGGCGACCAGGCAGCCACCGGAGAAACGAGGCGCCGAAACGCAAAGCTAAGCATCTTACGCGGGAGGAGACAACGACGACGACCGAGGCCAAACGCTGAATAGCCGGGAGGGCACAAGAGAGGGCGCAGGAGCGCTAAAGGAGACGAGATCACGCAAGACCAGATTTGAGGGCCAGCTGATCTAACCCACCTCAACCTCCCGTTGACAGCATCCGGCGACCCACGAGGAGCAGATCCAATCAAGCGGAAACAGATCGGAGCGAAATCCGACAGATCCAAGCCACCGCAAGCTTCAACGTCCGGCGGAGGAAGAGATTGCGGTTGGACGGGCGCCCTTCAAAGCATGATCGCTCCCTGGATCGGCGCCGACGCGAACAAAGTCGGGAGGAAGATGATGGGGCAGTGGATCAAATAGCAGTGGAAACGAAAGAGGGGGCAAAGGGCATCCAACTCCTTGGAGGATGAGCCTTCACCCCGGAGAGAAACCGCTGCCAGAAGCCGACTAGAGGAGATTACGTGTATGACCAAGAACTGAATGGTGACGCAGAGCAGAAAGTAGTTTAAGATTCATACCGATTCAAGATTTAGTGACATTAGCCCCAATTTACATCATCCTATATTAGAAATCAGAAAGAAATAGAGTTTCTTTTCCGATAATGGGTTAAACGGGTACAATGAGACGTACAAGATAATACTATCTAGTACCTAATATACAACTGAAGCACACGTCACGCAGGATAGCAATACCCAACAAATAGCCAGCAAATACATGCATCGGCATACCAACCCAATGATTAAATATAGTCAAAATGACCAAATAAAACCTAACTCATAAATGCACCGAGACATGAGGATGACTTCTCAGCTTCCGATGACTGTTGGACGATGCGTCAAAGAACACCGCCTGTTGAGTTTCCGAAGACTGCCAGGAAACCCCTTCGACTCCACCCTCCGCAAAATGCTCCAGAACAACACCACCTGTTGCAGCCCAATGGAAAGCTACGCAGGAGTGAAAACATGCACACCCAGCACAAGGCCACCATTAGGAGAAAACAGAATGATAGAAAGCAGAGCAACCGACGAAGTCGTGTCAAGTTTGGAGGGTTGGCTCGCCGTGTGAAACGCCGTCCACAACAACTTCTCTCAGGCTCGCCATCTGGATGAAGCCCAGGCCACACGACTTATTCAGCGCCTCACCTACATCGTCCACGAAAAGACAGACTGACGTGCAGTAAATGGTAGTATATTTTCGCAAGTCAAAAGAATTTATAAAGAACTAGGGTGACCTAGTGTCGAACCCAAGAGAACGGTGGAAACTTAGTAAATTAACTATTTATACTCTAAACAGTTCTATAAATTTAGGGGGGGTTCTATGAGAGTTGGTTTGGTAACTAGTGACGCAAACAAATAAAGAAAAATGGCCGGGACATGACTCCCCCTAACATACTCACGATCTACTAAAGGGATTTAATTAAAAGTGATCTAAATGATTTTTTATAGAAAATGGTTTAATTAAATTAAAACTAGTCATGCACATACCAATGTAAATCTCACCTGTCAGCATTTTGACTTACAAGAGAATATGCATTCTTAAAACTGATAACTCTCACCAATCAGCATTTTGAGTTACAGTAGAGTTTAGCTTCATTAGCATCACCAATCAGCATTTTTGCTAACTCCGCTAAACAATTTTTATAAACTAGTCTTTCGTCTATCAGAATAACCTCACCAATCAGCATTTTGGCTATCTTCAAGACTAAAGAATATTTAACCTCGTACGTTACTGACTTTTGCCCTACCAGGTGCAAT
>JAWWMW010000859.1:240927-251296 GCA_035048345.1 Echeveria elegans
TCCCAGCCTAAGACCCTACCATTGAATGACCTGCAATTTCATAAATCAAAGAAAACCTAATGCAGATATATACGTAATGAAGTAACAATAAATGAGAATTATGAGACAGCAAGATGAAGAAACATACAACATACGTTGAGCAACTGGCTGACCGTCCACACTAGCCACCATTATTTCAATCAATAAAGTCTTAGCTATAGGGAAATAGATCTAACCTAAAAGTCTAGTCAGGCTGCATGGTCAGCAATTTCATTGTTAAACAAAAAAGAAAATTGCAGTGACAACTAATATAAACAAGGTCCTTTTTATGGTTAAGGACGTGCTGCCAGCAGAGGTTTCTTGGCCTGTGTGGAATTCATTTGGAAGTGATAAACGGAAAAGGTCGCGATATAAATTTTGAGTAGTCCAAAGATGAATCAGTTTCAAAAAAGAAAATAAAGATCAACATGCATAAACAGATCAGCGGGAAACTATCCAACTTTTGCAAAAGGGTACTTACATTGTTCTCCCAGCAGGTTCATTGACATGCATCTTCCCATCTGGTGGCATGAAAGTATTTGCGAAAGGAGTGATTTCAGTTAACACTTTAGAAAGAAATAGAGTTAAATGACCGATAAATAATGTGTATGGTCAATGAATAAGACATAACTGTAATAACAATATTACTGAGTAAAGACTCGAGCTCACCTCGAAACTGAGACATATTTAATGGTATACCCAATGACTGAGACCGAATTCCTCATGCAAAATGTGTAGCTTAGATGACAAAACCAAATAGTCGAACAAGAAAAATCCCAGCCCAAGTCAATATCATTGAATGACATCTAAGTTCATAAATAATAGAAAACGTAATTGCCGATATATACCTAACAAAGTAACAAACAAATGAGACAGCGAGAAGAGAAACATACAAATTAGCTGAGCAACTGGCTCACCGTCCTCATTAGGCACCATAGTTTCAGTCAGTCAAGTTTTAGCAATAGCAAAATGGGATCTAACCGAGCACTCTAGTCAGGCTTCAAAATCCACAACTTAATTGTTAAACAAAAAGGAAAATCGCAAGTCACAACAGATCTAAACAATGTCCCTGTTATGGTTAAGGACGTGCTGTCTGTGGTACAACAGAGGTTTCTTGGCCTTCCGTTGAATTCATTTGGAAGTGATAAATGAAAATTTCTGCTAACCTTGTTCTAATTTGAGTAGTTCAAAGATGGATTAGTTTTCAAAATAGAAGATACAGAGCAACATGCATAAACAGATCAACAGGAAATTATCCAGCCTCTTATAGAAGGGTACTTACATTGTATCTCCCAGCAGGTTCATTGGCATGCATCTTCCCATCTGGTGCCATGAAAGTATGTGCGAAATGAGTGATTTCAGTTTACACTTTCCAAGTTCTTCAATCTTTATGGAGGAAAAAGTGTTAACTTACACCAAACATATGAAGAGAGGAGATCAAGTGTATGACAAAGAAAGGAATGGTGACACAGAGCATCAAGTAGTGCAAGATTCATACCGGATCAAGACTTGGGACAGAAATCTCAGTTCACATCATCCTATAATAGAAATAAGAAACTGAAATACAGAAGGGAAGAAATGCAAACCCTAAGTCTCGCTTTTGATTTCTTCTCAGTTCCCCAAGACGATAGATGAACAAGGACAACTCCATGAAACACCAAATGAATCATACGGGGTCAAGATTTCATTCCACAACCCCAATCGACATAAGATTTAAAGATTAAAAAACTGAAAAGGAGAACATAAGAAATCCAATAATGTAAACTCCAATTATATATAAAGCTTTCTTCTCAGTTTTGAAAGTCTCCATTAAGACAGACATGATTATAGAGATCCATAAACACACACAAAACCATACCAGATCAAGAGTTGGTGCGAAACCTCAGTTCTAAGAACCCAAAAGAGAAAAGGATCATAAAAATGAGGTCAAGATTCTCTGTCATTACCCCCCAACTCCAAGAAATGGTCTGATTTTCTTCTCAGTTCTGTAATTCCCAAAGAAATCAGATGACCCCCACTTCACATATCTCTATACCAGAAATCCAAAAATATAAGATTAAGAAAAGGAAAAAGATAAAGAGAAGAAATTCAAGAATGTAAACCCAAACTATGTTTACTCAGATTTGAAATTCTCCAAGAAGACAGGTGAGCATGTACAAATCCATAAACAAAAATAGAAGCATGCTTGCCTCCTCATCAAAGATTCAGCGCCACAACCCCAAATTCTTGAAACCCTAAATCTGAAACCCAAAAAAAGAGAAAAAAAATATCATAACCCCCAATAATTCCAAGAGATGCAAAGTACACGGAAATTCAGAAATCTTCTCACCTTTGCAATTCACATAAAAAAAAAACGTATGAAAATCCACAGACTCGCACGCACGAACAATCCGTCACAACCCCCAAACTCCAAGAACCCTAAAATTGAATCTGAAAAGTGGAAGAAAGAAAATGGAAGATGAAAATTAACGAAACTGCAGTTGTGCCCTAGTTGTAATGTATTGTATTTATAAAAGAAACAAATCAAAGTAGCCGTTACAATACACTGCTTAAATCATACGCATTACAGTTTCCTACTGTATTTTTACAGCTTGACATATACGCGTCTAGTTAGTTACATGAACGCGTTTTAATTTAAAAAAAATCCTAAATTTCAAATTAAAAAAAATTGAACGGAAGAAGAGTCCGTAACATTCTCGACTAAACTGATCGGCGTTGCGCGTTTTTACGTCTCGGTTCTTCTTTCATCTTCTCCGTCGCGAGATTTGTGGGTTGAATATTGGCCCTAGATGACGTTGACCGTTTGATTGGACTTTTGTACTAAATTGATGGCTGCCAACTAATAAAACGTCATCGTTTAGTATTCGGGCCTGAAGATGGTAAGACTCTTGGAAGCCCAGTATGGTAGAGTTTAAAACGACATTGTATCGTTACAAAGATTGTATCGCGAAAAATTTGAAACAATTCTTCATCTGATGCTCGTTTGGTTTCTTTCATTGACTTCAATTAATCAAGTAGATGTGGAGATCAATGTAAGAAGATCCATCTTTTTCTGTGGCCATTTTTCGGAGCTGCCGAGCTTTGCGGCGCCTCTCCCTCCACCTCCTTCCCTCCTTACAGCCTTCTCAACCTTCTCTTTGTACATACAATCCTCTCCGTTCCAAGACCATTTCTTGACTCCCACTCCAACCCCAATGCGCAACACATCGGTTACAAGCTTTTCGTTTAAAAAATGCTCTGAGTAGAGCGGCCAAGTTACCATTGGCAGATCGGCATTGATCCCTTCTAGCATTGAGTTCCATCCACAGAGGGTTATAAACGCTCCGACGCAACCTTGTACCAACAATCCTCTGTCCTTAACTCGCTCTTCAAATCCCTCCGGCAAGTAATCTTCAGATCCTGAATTGGGACTTCTTCCGATCACCCATATGAAATTATTCCCTGAAAGTTCTAACCCCAATGCTATATCGCGTAACTGAGTATCAGGAAACTTGCAGCCGCTAGTGCACGACAGATTCTAGCATTTCAAGCACTGATGATACTCAATAGCTGATTCGTTCCCTCTCGTACCCTTCTCCGGCAAATCTCGATTGCATAATGAAACTGGCCCGACACACCACACTTTCTTGTAGATCATGTTCCTATAATAACTCGATTCAAGCGCAAAGAAGCTGTCTACAACCATTCCATCGCTCTTCAGCTCCGCGACCCTTGCTTTCTTAAGCATATACCCAAGCCCATTTTCCTCGTCTTCCCAATCCTCCATGTCAAACTGAGTTTTAGTAATTCTGATCTCATCCGGTAGATCAGGGATGCAGAACAGCTCTGCATTAGAACTCACTGACTTATAAGGTTTTACAATTCCATAGCGCACGTTGCGAAGAAGCCCATTCCGTGGAAAACGATACTACGTATATTGAGCTCTTTGGCCAAGCCAACTGACCAAGCCAGGAAGTGGTCTGAGACGAGGGAGTCCGGCCTTTCGTCTTGAAGTAGGCTTTCAAGCGGTTGGTGTAGCAAATGGATAGCTTGGATGAAGCGGTCTGGTGAATGAAGAGCCATGTCGATCGTCTCGTACCCTTCTGGAAGCCCAACCTCTGCGGCCTCAAACGGTATCGTCTTGATGTCGATGTCTATGAGCCAGGAGCGGCTAGAAGAAGAAGACTCGTAGCGGACGATTTTCTGAAGCCGTTGATAGAAACACAGAACAGAACTGCTCTGTTTTCCTATGTTTCTTTTCCTTAAGGTCCTCCTATAAGGGCGCAGAGGTTGTGTCCAACATTACTACAACTGCGAGGATCGTCACAGACGTAATAAATTTGTCAAGAGGCGGCACAAGTCCCAACTGTGACTCTGACCCTGCAACGGTAAGAAAATGACTCCATTTTGGTGCTGACAGCATTGCACTTGTTTCCGGCTAACCTCATTAAAAATCATGTCGCAAGAAAATGACGCAACTTGACAGCCTTGTTCTAAACAAGGCGATCAGAAGTAATAAACTGACATGTCCCAACTCAGGGAAAAACAGACACAGGTGAACTGAAACTTTTCGCAAATCATTGTTTAAATCTCAACCAAAATGCGACACGTCCGGATTACACTCTCAGCACTAACAAATAACGTGACGACCAACGTAACATTAAACGTGGAATATAAATGCTTAGTACCCTATGAAAATAAACAGAATTCCATACCCGTCTTCAGATCATAGTTCAAGGGACAAGTTTGTTACTCATAAACATAACACTTTAAGGCACTTTAAGGTTCGTGAGACAAAACGTCATTCAAAAAAAAAATTCAGTTTAAAACAATAAATCAGAACAGTAAGGTTCGTGATCTGCAATGGTTGTCAATTCTAATCATAATTAAAGATAAAGAAATAAAACAGGTAGGAATCAAGCTCATGTGGCAATTTTCACATCTGACAAACATCACGATGGGAAATATGTATGCTCGAAAGTTTGCTCAAATTGGTATTTGCGGATGTTCTGGTGGACTCTGTTTATGAAGGGATTACTAGTTTCTGCAAGTGTCGCTTTAAAGTCCATTGCTGTCAATGTAAGTGATGAGTAGCCCTTGTTTATCAAACAGTGTGCAAAACCAGTTCCTCTTTATTACTTATTATAATACTTGGTTAACGATTGTTGTGCGACGTTGATCGGAACTTATTAAACGAGTATCATATATGTCCATATTATACCCCCACAAGTTGGTGTACGTCGTTCTCAATTCATTGCCGCATTTTGGTTGCAGACAGAGCTGGCGTTGATGCGCTTATTCGATGCATAGAGGATAGCTGCAAACAAACAAAATGATATAGTAGTTGCTAAGGCCTGCTGCTCCTGGTTATCAAATTTATGTTGTAAATCATTTGAAAAATCTATATCCATCATTCTTATTGAAAACCTGATTCCATTCAATGGTGGAACTTATATTCCTCACCGTTTGATTAGCTAGCTGGAAGTGATGATAATAAGAATGACATTGTCGCCAAGGGGAGGTATGGACGCTTTAATAAAATTAACTCGCAACAAGATTTTCCGATGATCGAACTGTTCTACTTGAGGCAACTACGCTTCGCATTGAAAAATATGTTGCTACCAACCATCCTTTTCGCTCTGCATATTTGGCCAAGTTAACTATCTAAGTAATATTTTTTAACATCAACAAATTTACAGATTATTTCAATATTTTGGATTCTGTGTCTGAGGTCACCATAGAAAGCATCTCGAGCATCGAATCTGGAGCAGGAGATCTCGTCATCCGATCAATGAAAGACTTCCCTACAGCATCTCAGCTTCATGATACCGAATCTCACAGCTAAAACCAGGAAAACAGGCAAGTCTCATTCCCTCCAAATAATTTATCAAAACCTCATATCTACTCAATCTTAACGCAGCACTCATGGTACTAAAATAGAACTATCTTGCTGAACAACGGCATCGAGAAACTGATCAGGAAGGCGAAAGAAACTCATCATGTCTGTAAAATGCCGCTTCAGATGCTCTTACAGACCTCGGCCCTCGACAACTACAACTCGTAGCTCGAGTACAGGGGCATATTCATTCATCAGAGGCATCAACAAAGATTTCCAATCCTTCTGAATAGAAGAGACCCACAGCCGCCATCTCCATCAAGTTTTGTACTCAGTCTGTCTGCACATTATACCGTAGTACATTTTGAATATGTTTGACCAAATTAAAAATGACGTCATTTTACGATGAAATGACTGACACAGGCTTAAGAAGATCACATGACATCGTCTCACCATAAAACCTTTCAAACAGAGAGAGACAACAAAAACCTCAAAACAGAAAAATGCTCTGTTTTTTTGTTAGTGTGAAAAATGGTAAGTTGAGAATCGGATTCTCTCCAGAATGGAAAGAACTGACCGACCCTCCTGGCAAGGGTCCCACCACCCCCACCGCACTTCAAAACATTTCTAAGTTCTAACTCCAGTTAGAAAGATTGAAAAAAGAGCGAAAGTTTCAGTCTTTATTTTCCAGATTTTTTCCTTCGATTCATTGAATTTTCATCGCCCAGAAGTTGGGAATTCCAACCCATGTTAATCAATCGATTATACCAATAACCAATTTCAATTGATGAAGAGAAGAGAAGAAGAAGAAGAAGAAAACAGAACAAACCCCCCAGAAAAAACGTAACTTTGTCCTATTTTGTGTCTTACATTGTTTGTCTTGATTTACTGCTCTCCGGTCGGTCCTCATGATGCTGTTTTTGATGCTGCGGATGATGATTTTGATGATGAATCTGCTGCTGTTGTTGTTGATGATGTTGGTGCTTCGGCAGCTGAATGGGTGGTGGAGGGCGTTGTTCTGGCTCCGGGAGAGACTCGTCAGAGCTTTGAACATCACTCTCCATTTCAACCTCAACCTCTGTCGCCGCCGTCTGCATAGGAGGAGGAGTAAGGGGATGTCGACGCTGGGGTTGTGGAGGATCAATTCTCCCATCAATACAAGTTGAACACTTAGTTTCAACCCAAGCTTCGAAATCATAATTTCCACGACCCATTACTGATCTGCCTGAACACATCATGCCTACTACTCTGGCCATTAACCCCAAAATGATTATCACCACCACCACCCCTATCACCGGCCCCACCGATCCCTTCATCGGTTTAAACCCTAAGATTGCAAAAAAAACAGAGCTGAGGAAAACAGGGAGATCGGGGAAGGTTGGGTTTAGGGTTTTAAGATCGATGGAGACATGAGAGGAGAGGGGTTGATGTTGATGGGGTGGGGTGGGGATTGGGAATATTTAGTGGGCAGAGACAAATCATTTCTCAGTCTCACATCCTCCGATTTCAACTGTCAACTTATATATCCTAACCTTAATTCAAATAAATTCACGTGACTAAATCGAATGATCGATCGCTAATGGTTGACAGTAGTATGATGAATCAGTCATTTGATTTTCCATGAAGATTCGTTGATGCATCAATGCCTTGTGTTCGGAGATTGAATGATTCATTAGGTGTTCAGTTATTATTATCTACGACTTGAGTTTGAAGACTGTACGATTCTTTTAGGATGACACAGATCAAAATTGAAGTGCCCAATAGTAGTGGTATGATTAAGCAAGCTGTGAGGTCAAACAACATATTCACAAATTGACTCATTTTTTCATGAGATTCCATAATGACACAATAACCAAGCTTGTACTATTCCGGTGAGGTTTAAGCGCATCAAGACGCTGGTGGGGACCAAATCTCCACTGCCCTCATATAATAATTTTTTGTATTTCTTTATTCAATTTTTGTGTAAGAATCTTCACTCAATTAAGACAGCCCTATGAGACAAAGACCCTTAGAAAAACAGAGCATTTTTGATACATCAACTGATCAGAACCCAACATCGTTTTGAATCAGTTCATAGCTCCACATTTCTTCCTGATCTCACCATTTGGAAAAGTGATCACACCCACATTCCCAAGTTTGTTCATTGAGGTTACAAAGTCCTTGAAAAACTTCCCTTGATTTTTTGAGTATTCCGCCACAAGGGTTGAGGCGAGGCGGTCAGTCATAATGCCGGAGTCTGATTCAAGGACAGTATTGTTGGATAGAAGGTTGTCGTAGTAAGAAAGGCCAAAGGTCTTGGGACTTGACGATGGGGTTAGCGGACATGGTTTGTTGTCAGTAGACGCGTCGGGGCAGGATGCTTGCAACTGCTTGAGAAGCTTTGGATTCATCTTTTTATCCGGCTTGCCGGAGTTTTTGTAGTTGAATAGCCTGTTTTTGAACGTTGCGCACCTTGCGAAGCCAATGGAATGTGAAGCTACATTGTTTTAAAAAGAATATCATCCGCATTTTTACCACATTGATCTAAACGTAGCCTTTAATGGAACGTTAGAAGCATCGCTTAAGGGAAAAAGTACCTGAAAGCACGACGACATCAGTGACACTCAGGCCTTTAGATTTAAACCTGTTGTAAGTAGTCACCGGTGGCTCTGAAGGAACCGGTAGCTGTTGATTTGCAGCCTTGTCGCTTGTTGACTTACCATCTCGACGGCCTAATAGAACTGCCCAAGAAGGCCCCCCTGACTGAAACACCGAGTAAAACTTTCATACGAAGAAGAAAATAAAATCAAGAACGTGAAAATGGGATTCGGCTCAAGTCCTTTAACTTACGACGGTCACGGCTTCTTTGGCTGCTAAAGTTAGAATATCAGCACAAGATACAACCGATGGGCATGCCTTCTCAACTTCGGATTTTATGCCGTCAATGACTTCATATCCTCGAGCTGACTTGAAATTTGGGATAGCATTTTTCTCCCCCTTGAAATCCTTCTCATCGTCGAGCAGAACCGATGCATCGCAACCCTGCCAGCAACCGTCATCAAATCAAAAACACCAAAATAAAACCAAAACTAAGGCTTTTGTGAACACGGAAATGTAACAAGTAAAATACATTGACGAAGCAGTCTGAAAAATGTAGCTTAAGGAGAGAAGCAGCCATTCGTGGATCGGCCCTAAAAGCTTTCTGAAGCCCCGAAGCAACGATGTTCTGCAATTGTGGACAGTTTTTAGCGTAGTAGTTCGCATCCAGCTTACTCTGCCCAAGCTGAGCAAGACAATAAATAAGAACAACAACGAAACAGCTAGAAACAACAGAAGCCATTGCGAAATGCTGATCAAACTTATGCCTCAATTTCTAACAAGGTATTCTAAATATTTATAGAGGTCAGTCACATACAGAGATTCATGTCGGTATGATTTAAAACGGCAAAGATATCAAAGAAGATAAAATTTCTGCGAAGCCTAAGATAATATTTTCTATAAGAGATCCAACAACTAGTTAACCCTATGGAACTCACGTTGCTTAATTGCCGCCAGTACTCAAGAATTTGCAAATGTATCTCAAAGACAATGCAAAAGTAAAAGCTTTATTCGTAGGTATAAAAAAACCAAAAATGGTACAGAGAAATGGATTCCAAGCAAGCAGTAGACGTTTAGTTATAGTACAGAAGATTTTAGTTGACAGAGGGGCATTTCTTCCTGATCTCGCCGTTAGGGGAAGTGATCACACCCAAATTTCCAAGCCTGATCACTGAGGCAGCGAGGTCGTTAAAGAACTTGGTTTCGTTTTTGGCATAGTTGACGACCCATGAGGCTGAGAGGTGGTTGGTCATGATGGCTATGTCAGACTCCAGAATTCCACTGTTGATTAGAAGGCGGTCAGAGTAGGAAAGATAGAACTTTTAGGGGCTTCCGGGGTCTAAAGGTGTAGAGTTTGTTGTCCGCGGAGGCATTGGGACAGAATGCTTGTAGCTTTTTGAGTAGTTTTGGGTTCATAAAACGGTCAGGTTTGCCTGTGTTATTGTAGTGGAATAGTCTGTAACTGAAGCTTGAACATTTCGCGAATCCAATCGAATGTGCCGCTGCAAGAGCCAAACAAAGATGTTACCAAATTTTCGAAACACACAAATGAAAAGTATAAAAATGAAAATTACCTGAGAGGACGACCAGATCAGTTGCATTGAGACCCTTTGCTGCGAATCGATAGTAAGTGGAGGTGAGTGATTCTGTAAGAGGAGGAAGCTGCTCATTAGCCGCTTTAGCGTTAGCTGTTTTCCCATCTCTGCGTCCTAACCGAACTTACCAAGAAGGCCCACCTGACTAAAGTAACACACAAGTCTCAGTTGCGAAGAACACGAAAAAAAAACCCAAAGATAAAAACATTTGGTTTAGATAGCAAATTTTACTTACAATGACCACTGATTCTTTAGTTGCTAGAGTCAATATGTCAGCACATGAAACAGTTGATTTCGTGTCATCAAGAGTATCGATGCGTCACATCCCGAGGTACTATTTTCAAGCGAACGTAAGAAACAGAAT
>JAWWMW010000859.1:259097-274111 GCA_035048345.1 Echeveria elegans
AAAAGTAAAGGCACTTAGATCAATGGTTAACGTATTTCCAAAGCATCTAGACTTCATTTCTGAGTATCATTCTTCTGTCTGGATAATTCGTCAATTGCTCAACTTATCAAGTTCAAAGCTTCATTTTTCAGGCTTATCGATTAACTTTTGTAGAGCTATCACGTCCACTGCAATTCATCATTCATTAATGTAGCATGCAGGAATTACATAGTTCCATACCAGGAGATAAACCCTTATATATCAATAACAGCGCAGCATTAATCTATTAATCACAAACACTAAACCAAACCATTCTTTACATGCACACCGAAATAGACATGTAGGGCAAAAATCATAAAGTCACTATACCGGACACACCAAACACTCCACCCATACAAATCACGAAATGAAATAGATCAACATACCTGGATGTTCATACCCATGGTGATGCATCCAATGCGGATTTTCCCATTCCTGTTGCATAAATACAGATAAGCTTAGGCATTAAAGTACCAATATAGCATCCGTATACATGAAATCAACTAATAAAAACCAAACAATCTGAAACACTAAATCAAACACATACTACAAATCCATGCAAGTACAAATAAACAAATGCGTAAATTCACATGATAAGGTCGAGTAGGAACCTGATTAACATGATAAGGAGGAGGAAACTGGTGCTGCACATGATACTGCTGATTAGGATACGGAACCGGTTGGGGTGGATACGGAGCATGATTATCAGTCGGATGCGGATTCCACTTGTGCAAATAAGTCGGATACTGATTCTTCATACCAGGAGGAGGCGGTGGTGGGTAATGACTCTGGTTCGGATACCCTTTGCGGAGATAGGAGAAGAATCCGAAGCGACGAAAGTTTTGTGTATTTGTAATTACGTCCCTGTAGTTTTTCAAATTGTCAATTGTGACGATGGTAAGAGCGTGGCATTAAAAAAGAAAAAACGTCGCCGTTTAGGGAAGCGTCTAACTGCTTAATGATAACGCTAAGCAAACACTTGGATAATTGTTAAGCTTTCCCAACGGCTAGTTTTAAATCTTCTATAAATATAACTGAAGACATTCGCTTCATTAAAAGTTTCTCGTTTTCGGAAAATTAGGGTTTGAACGTGAACCCTAAATTTTGGAATTCCGATCGGATTGTCGCTGGTTTCGAAAATTGAGGTTTTCTTCCGTCATTTTCAATCTCGTTCTTGATGTTGGTGTTTCATTAATTTGATGTCATGTGATTTTGAAATCTAGGGTTTTTAGGAATTTGGGGTTGGGGACTGCGGTTGGTCTGTGTTGAATCTTTTGCATTTTCTTATAACAAATTTTTTTTGATGAAGATTTCTTGATGTGTATAATTGCCTGAAGTGGTGGTTGTCGGTTGAGAATATTGGCATGTGGATTGCGGCCTGTGGTGTGCGATAAAGTGGATAGGGTTTGATATGTTTAACTTCTGCATGTGTTTCCTTTTGTTTGTTTTGGCGATGATATCTTTGACTGTTTGCATGTCTTATTATATGTCTTTCACTGGTTCTTTCTTTATTGTGAGTTGTGACATAGTTCAACGTTGCAAAGAAGAAATTTGCATGTTTATAGTTTGATAATAGATTCAATGTTCTTGAATTCCATTATTGTTTAACATCGTTTTGGTTTTTGGCTTTTTCGTTTTATCATGCTATGACTATCTTTTGCTGTAATGGATAATTGTGTAGATGACGAAGAGCGACTCACTGTTCTGTTTGCTCCTGCAGTTGTAGTCAGAACAAAAATGTTGGTAGCCCCAGGCGATTCTCTTAGTTTAGCTGCAGAGATCAATGTTTGTGAAATTCTTGTTATCTAATATTGCAAATTTGTTTTGATTACCTAGTCTTTTGATTTTTCTGATGGCTTTTCAGGTTGATGCGGGATTGGAATCAATTATGGGGCTGAACGTTTTATGGTAATCAGTGTATAAATATTTTCTTAACTTGAATGTGATAACAATATGCCTAAGTCAAGTGTAGTAAATCTCATCTTTTTTGCTGTTTCCGTTTACATAAAACAATGGATTCACACTTATACGTCAGTTGTGTGTTTGGTTGTTCCAACAAGTTATTTGCCAGAGCATTCCCTGTCATTTAAATGTCAATTTCTTTTACTAACAGTTTATCAACAGAAATGTTCAGATTAACCTCTTGTTGAGCATGCAGGTTCCTTGAAAGGTATTTGGACATTAACCTCTTGTTGAGAGGTTCTTTCATGTTCAGTGGTTCCAACGAAAGAAGTTAACTTTTTTTTTTTCCATTTCTGTTTGTATCATGTCCAAGTAACATTTTCCATGATTACATGTCCCAATGAAAGTTTCAAGCGAACTGGTTTGCTGGAGTTCTTGCAGGCCATGTTTTTATTTCAGTTGCAGTTTAGTTTCGCTATGAAGTTATAACATCCCCATTTTATCTTGCTTCATTTGCTCTTTTCTTATAATGACATTTCACCAAGTTTCCACGAAAATAATGATTACTCACCCTCATTGCCTTGACAGGTTACTGGAATGCTTTGAGCACTTTGATGAATCTGAATGGACTAAAGGTAGAAAAATAGTAGCAAACTATACTTCCTGAGAGTTCTTCTGATCCTTGCTGGTTTTTGTTTCTTTTCAATCATTGTTTTTCCTTTTCTAACTTGGCCTTTTTCAGTTTCTGGAGAGCGCAAGCAAAGGAGTTGTCTTTTGAATACTGATACATTTTTGGGGCTACATCTGCTGTAGTAGTTACTAATTAGAAAATCTGTAACGTCCTGATGGGGATAATCCATATGGATCTTCGCTTGGTCCTGGGGCACCTGCTGTCCCTTTTGGTGGACCTTTTCCTGGAGTTGAGAGAGTCTTCCCAGGAGTTGATGGGGTGGAGGGTGTTTTCTCTGACGATGGCGGAGTTTTTCCTGAATCTGGAGTTGGTGTTGATGGGGTCTGTTTTGAAGATGGCGGGGATTTCGAAGAACCAGATGTGGATGCTGATGGACTTGGCTGATCTTTGGATGGGGTTCCTTTAGAAGGTGTACCTTGCTCAGGAGTCTCTGCTTGTGAAGGTGGTGGGGATTTTGTTCTTTCACGTGTACCTGGGCTATATGCTCGAAGACTTCTGCTTTGGTCTACCAGCCATAAAATTGTCTATATCATCAAACGTTACTCCTGATCTACTTGCTGGCCGACAAGCATTCGCCTCTGTCTTGAAGTAATTGTATGAAAATGTGAAGTTCACCGAGCTGGACAGTTTGCAAATGGTTTCAGGCACCGTCCCAGTCTGCACATTATGAGCAATGTTTAGTTCCTGGATGCTCTTCAATCCAGGAAAGCTCGATGGCAGACTTCCAGCGAATGAATTGTAGCTGGCGTCAAACACTCTCACATTCGCCAAATTCCCAATTTCTGATGGGAAACAGCCACCAAGATCATTGTACGCGAACACAACTTCGCTCAATGAGTGCTCCATCTTGCCAATGCTCTTAGAAATGCAGCCAGTGAAATTGTTGTTGGCGAAAACAACCACAGAGACTGATGAGTTCCCGAAGTTCTGTGGGATGTTTGACGTGAATCTGTTGTCATTCAAAAACAAAGCATCTAATTCCTTCTCAAAGAGTTCATCAGGCAGAGATACTTGACATCTGGGAACTCAAAGAACAATGCCATATCTGTCAACAGCCCCAGTTCCGCGGGAATGTATCCTGCAATGTCAGCATGGTTCAGGTCCACACCAGCCACTGCGTTCAAAATACCCCATGGTAGCTCAGCACCGACCCAGTTCCCAGTTGTATTCAAAGGGGTCAGAGTTCTTCCATGCCTGTAATCCAACATAAGCCTTATTTAGCCTGTCATTTTACAGTGAGATAAACCTCATACTCAAATTCATCAGGCAGGTCTTCATTCTCTTTTAAATGCAATAGCTATCGACGAGCTATGATGCTCGCCTCTGCATCAGTTAATGCGTAAGAAAAAGAAGAGAAGGAAAAAAGACAAAGGAGAGAATGAGTAAGTATCCAAAGGCCTTGCATATCGAGCAATTTTTTTGAAATGAGGAATGAGCTTAACAGGCTCGGGGCTGCTGCTTATAGGGAGGGGAGGGTTGACCGTTGACATGAGGTTGTCATCATTTCGAAGAAACACAGGCATCCATTTGGTCAAAGGTTTTTCTTCTCCTCATCAGTTTTCCAAGGACACTCACACATCCATTGACCATGGCTTTTTGCTCCCTGTTTTTCTCTAATGTCCTAAATACAGCTCCAGGCATCAGACCAAGTCTGACATCTTCGTTGAACTATGTATTATTCTACGACTTAATTTTTGTTTAGGCAGATTGGTGATCAGGAGCTGGCGAGTACCAAGCAGGGAAGCTGTCCATCACCCTGAGCAATCTGGTAAAAGGAGAGTCTGACATCTTAGCTTTCTCTTCTTCCTCAATCTCAGACGCACTTTTGGGCAAACCATCTGACATTGGAAAAGGCTTCACCTCAGCAGCTGTTATGGCTTCAGTTCCATTTGTGGAATGGGGCAATGATTTGGACTTGTGGAATGAAGACACCCAATCAGTGACCTCACATCGCCTGCTTGCAGAATATAATTCTCTCCACTTCTTGCTTTGGTGTTTCTTTCTGGAAAGTGGAAACAGCAAGTCATGTTAAAACCAACCCGTTGCGAAGTTTTGCAGACTCAAAAGGATGTCATGCGGATGCTCAACTCAAGATCTTTGAGTTCAAAGTAGGCTCTCCAGCAGCTGTAAGATGGATCACCCTCCAACGTTGAACAATAATCTGCAGCAAACAAAAGGCAATCACAGAGTATCATACTTCATGATTCACTTAGCCTATGATAGCATCAAATTTCAGTTTCTGAAAGGAAACATCATTAAAAAACTTGGCGGGTCACTGATCACTCTATCAAACTTGCTCCGGCTAAAAGGCTCAAGTTTTGGTATGTGCGCATCATTTCTGGCCGAACAACTCACAATTAAACCCGGTTTCCCTACAGTTCTGGATCTCTTAGCTTCAAATAATCCGTAAGGGGAGGTTGATGTTGGGGTTAAAGCTAGCAATCTCATCATTTGCAGTTGAAGGTTCTCATTCTTGTTTGGATCAGATTTAGCGCAGAGTGGAAAACCAAGACCTCTAAGAAGCTGCTACTTGTATACATTCCAGAGTAAAGTGGATAAGGGTGACATATTTCTTTCAAGTTCTGATATTTGCGCATGAGTCAATTCTATAAGCTACACTAACAGAGCTGTGATATAAGTTATAACAAAGGTGAAGGACAGATCACTGCCCCGCTGGGTTCATATGTGAAACAGTCTAGGTATATGAGTTTGAGCTGATTCTCACAACCTTAACACATGTAAATCTTTCATATGATTATTTTCTCGTACTACTAATCATATGTTATAGGAGATCAAACTGAAGATTTTAAAGCAAGTTACTGTACTGATCAGTTATGGAGCCTTTGATGCTAGAGAAGAGCCCGTATAGAGAATATCGACGAAGGTTCTTCATCTCGTACCATGAGTTAAGCACTGTCTGGTACTTGTCTGTACCCGAGAAGGTTAGCTGAATGTTAATGTTGCAGTCTACATCCCCACCATTGCCTTGACATTTGGATGTTGGCACTCCGCAGTCCTGGTTGTCAATGCAGACTTTAGAGGGTCCAGAGCATGCTTCGCAACCAAATTTCTTCCAGAAGAGGTTTTGCAGCACACCCTTGTGGAACTCCAGCACCTGTGTGTTAAAAAAATGAGAGGTAAAAACTAAAAAAGTAGTATAATAATTCCTTTTTGAATGGTGATGATGAAGTTTTGAAATGTGATTGTGTTTATCTGGCTGGAACTACCAATGTGAAACTTGTTATGGTGTTGGTGCCGTCAGTGACAAGGATTGGGATTGATCTTGCCGCATGCTTCCTCCCAGCAAATGCAACCATGTACCCTCCTGCATCTGCCTAAATGCCGTCCATAGAACTTAATCAGGTAAGAACCACGGAAATCATTACTATCAAATTCATTACTTAAGGTTCTAAATGTTTGAGATGCTTGAACATCAATTTTGTCGCTTACAGGATTAAAGCCAGAGCTATTAACAGTGAGCAGAGAGATTTCATCAACTTTAGGCCTGAAAACAGCAAGCTTAGCCATTTTCCCCGAAAGGCCTAATCGCACATCGCAAGGCGAAAGCTGAACTTGGTCTTGAAAAAACGATTCCTTGCCAGCAAACGCTAGACCAAAAGCGAACCCATCTGATTTCTGAACACTGGTGTCTGAACAAGGATCATACACATTGTTATTATCAGCCCCAGACACATTCCTCATCACCATCATCAATACCAGAATGCCCATCAAAGCTCTGATCATCAGCTTCTCCATCGCTGGCCCGTTCCTCTTCTCCCTTCGCCTCTGCATCCGATCCAACATTCCTGTCATTAAATCAGACAAGCCCAGATCATGAAAATCAGAATTTGTATATTTCAGTTCAACCCCAGCTCAAAATTGATGAACAATCTATGAAGCAAGGCTCCTAAAGGTGAGATCTTTATATCAAATTTAATAAGCGTATGCACATTGCACCTTATGTATAATAAAGTTCAAACCTTGATCAATTGTTTCAGAGATTTCAAGATGGTTGAATCACGAATGCAAACTGTTTCAAAGACCAGGACGGCAGCCCAGGTAAGTTGATAAGCCTAACAATCGCGTCCGTTGAAAATCAATGAAAACGGTTGTATTGTACGTAAGTTGCTGTTTTTCCTCGTATTGTAGCAATTCTTTTTATTTACAAACAGGTCCATAGAGTTACTATTATGTGGATGCCGCTGAAAAAAATGGTTGATGATCCATGAGGTGTGAATGTGATTTACTTATAATTTCTCTCATTCAACTTTATTTTATTTTTGCATGTTAAGATCTTTTCATTTCTGGTTTTTATGGGAATCAAAGAAATTAATAGCTGGTTGATGTGCACCTGAGAACGACTGAAGTTATTGTATACTAAATTTGAACTCCACTATAACTCACGACTATGAAATATGTCAAAAACTGGAAATTTTTCACATGCTGGAGCTTTATCATTTCTATTATAAGGTCATTTGTCCACATGGTATAACTCCTCTTTGCAGAGCCACCCAGCTGTATTCTGAAAGCAGATCCAGTTTCGGGAAAGAAGGTTATTCAAAGGTGGCATTTGCGTGAATCCTTACGATCATCAAGTTTCGTAGCTGAGTTTTCCTGGTTTTTTTGCAAGAGATTTTTGTATCATGTAAGGAGCGAAGAACAAGACCTCAGGAGGAAGAAACCTACAACAAGACACATTTACTTCAGTTCCTAGCTAAGTAAAGAATTACAGGTGGGTTTTCTTTTCAAATTTATGGCCGTGCTTCACTTTAAAACTCTGTTTGATTTCTGGAATTTCTTGCCTGTCGCTAAGTTGTTCATTATGATGCCTTTTAATTTTCACCACTTCTTCAACTTGGTTTTTCATATCAGCCTTTCTGTAAAGCTTATATATATATCATCTTCCTTCTCCCCGCTGGCTTTTTTATTAGGCTGTTAGGCTCCGTTTGATTGCGGAAAAAAAGTGCTGAAAAGAAAATTTAAAGAAAAACGATTTTCTCATGAGAAAATTGTAAGGAAAATTTGATCTCAATTTGCTTAATTTTTGTATTTTTTACCTTACAACCAAACACAGTTTCATTTTCACTCAAAATTTTCCTTTCCTCTTCTTTTTTCTCGCAACCAAACGGGGGCTTAACTTTATCGTAACTTGGGTGTGTGAGAAGTTTCATCCTCATCACGGTGAAGATGATGTTGAAATGATACTGACGGCAGGAATACTCATACAGTCTTCTCCTACCTGTAATTTTCAACAAATTAGAAAATAAGAACTCGTTACCATCTGCTACTTGTTTAAAGCTTCATAATCTGAAATGTCACATAACCTGAACTTTTACATCATTAATCTGAAATTACCTGCAACAGGAGAGATGGCTAAAAGGAATAGATTTGAAAGATCAGAATTTGAATCTTCATTTATCGCTATTATGCGAGGCGATCATTGTGCCAAGAAACTGGTACTCTTCTGCGAATCCATAGCTTTGTATGTAATCTTAAAACTTGTGTGTTCATCATAAACTGTTGTGCTGTGATCAAATGGTCTTCTTCTTCGCGGTCTTTCCTGCAGAGAATTCCGCAGAAGTTTACGAACTATCTATCGGGTGATCTGAAAAGCACTGCAACTTTGATTACTAACTCCACAACCTGCTGGAGAGTTGGAGTCTCACGAATTGACGATACAATTTGCTTCAAAGGCGGGTGGGAAAATTTCTTCAGAGACCACTCGCTTGGTAGTGAGGAGCTGGTATCTTTCACTTACAAAGGCGCCATGCACTTTCATGTGCATATATTTGATGTGAATCAATGTCAAAAGACAAAGCATGCACGTGCCCGTTTGCAAGATCAGTACCCACCTAACAGACCACCTCCTGGTATTCTCTTTACAAAACTGAACTTGTCGACATTGGACATAAATATTTCGTAGTCTGTGCTTGTTTGAAACTTGTGAATCTTACTGCAGCGTCAATTGAGTCATTCAAATCCTGCTTTCCCTACTTCAAAATCTGTTTACAGAAGAGCTCCTTTCACCCGTTATATATGTTGGTAAGTTCGAAACTTGGTTTGAAATTTCCAAATGAACTCAAGTGGGGCCAAAAGAACTCTCATTCTCATCCTGCTTTGCAGCCCATCCCTAAAACAGCTCAGATGATCTTGAACCTGCCGTCTGTAAACACAGACTTTATCATGAGAACCAGGGACCGGGTTTGGGATGTTAAGTGCCTCTATATTAAATCATCATGTGCGCATAGGTTCTCGAAAGGATGGAGAAGCTTTGTAGATGATAATGGGCTCAAGCCTGGTGACACATGCGTGTTTGAAATCGTGGCTGGCTTAGAGTTATGTGTCACCATTTTCAGGTCATGAGCTGGCTTTGTGGTCGTAATAGGAAATTCATGTCGATTGAATTGCCAAAGATTTTCAGAACATCACGAATGATGGTGTTGAAGAATTGTGGGAATTCTGTCCCTCCTTCCATATATGTATGAACTTCGTGATTAAGCTCAACTGAGCTGAACCCAGTGTCCTCGATTTTAACTCTGTTTGAATTTTTTCTACATCAGCCCAGTTTCCTACTGGAGACGGTATGTTCAATAGCAAGACGTAAAAGCCTGGATCAACAGGCTCACTGTCAAAGTCAAACAGTTCTTTCTCCGCAAAGCGCCCCCATTCCAGTTTCCACATCCCTGAATACAAGCCGTTCATCGTGCCACGTGGCACACATAGCCGTCATCTTACATTACCTTCAATTTTTACGATGTCTCAATTCTCAGCTGCTTTGGCAAATAAAGTGTGTATTTTTTTTAATTTCAATAAAGTCTACTTTCTTACATTTACAATTTCTTGTTAAAACTTCTACCATTTTAACAATAATATAAGATTCCACTTAAATGTTAATCATCCAAGCCACATTTGGTTCGTCCAGCAACTAATTTCCATCAGGAATTTTGGCTTCTTCACTTGTAGTTCTTCTCTAGGGTCAGAATGCCAACCAAATAAGAATTAACTACTGCCGACAAACTTCCTAGCTGTGGCCACCACTGCCCTATTTCCATTTTCGTAAGTTTGTCGAAGCCATGATTCCCAAGTTTACCAATAATGCATATTGAGTAGTAGCCCTCCATGGTGCCAGCCAAGTCCGTAGTCCTGTCAACTGAAGGGAAACTGGTTTCCAGTCCTCTCATTCAGTCATTCTTCACCACTAGTTGAAAGCTTTCCATTTTCTTTCACTATGCATCTTTAGAACTTCTCGTCTGTAATAAAGAAATTCAAAATACTTAGTATTCATTCATCTTTCAGTTCCACTAATTGTGGTCGGGTAAGGGTATCATAATTTCATTCCAACATTCTTGTTCAACCATTAAATGATATTATGATAACCATACTGTAATCAAATTAGTGGACTTTTCAGTAAGAACAATAATATAGCCAATATCATCGTATCTTATTTGCCTACCACAAATTATTTATTAGTCAAGTAAAGTGGTCTAGTAGTACTTGTAAGCTGTAATCACATGTTTAGAAATTGAACACGGGGGCAAAGGTGTGTAGGGTTGGGAAAGCTCAAAGCTACAAAATACATGGCATCTCACATTTGAAGGTTGAAAACAGAGAGCAAACTCACAGTGATCATTTGGTTGCAATTCCTAGGAGGGAAAGAGACAACCACAAGGAAATAGGAGTTGCCGCGACTTTGCAATCCTAACTCCTATGTAAGCTGTGTTCATTTGCATCACATAAAGGTTGAACTTTTAGCAGCTGAAAGAAACTGTTATGAGATTGCAAGACAAAGCTTCCGCAGTTGGCAGGTTGAGATGATGATTATAGCAAGTGATACATGGATGACGTACCAGGCTCAGTAGGGACCAGTGCTGGGTTTTCCTTGAGGTTAGGACAGACAGGTTTCTCATGCGCTTCGCTTCTTTTAATGTTCTTGGGTGTTGAATTCTACAGCTACACTGCCTTCTGGTACGCTTTCTCTTTTCTTTCCTTGTTAACCCAGTGAAAGGCTGGTAAGCTTCATGTGTAGAGTTTTTGATTCTGAATGCCTGATAAGCTTCCTATGTGGAGTTTTGATTCTGAATGCGTACAGTTACTTGGTGACCATAATGAGTCTGGTGATCCCCTGGAGTTTCACTTTGGCTCTAGTTGATGGATATTCTGTATTCCTCAGATGCCCTCCACGGCAGCCAGGAATACTTTTCATCATTGTCGTAGGAGACTGGGTAAGTTTAATTAAGTTTAGCTATCAAATTCAATATCTTATCTACTCCTGGCATAATGATTAACATACTGGCGTACTACGCTCTTTCAGGCGCTATCCCTCCTAACACTGGCAGCTGCATGCTCAATAGCTAGTGTTACGGATCTTTTGGCGCATTCGGATGCTTCGTATTGCCCTCCAAAGTTCTGCAGTAGACATCAAGTATCAGCAGCTATGGCATTCATGTCCTGGTTTTTATCTTTTGCCTCTTCACTTTTCAACCTCTGGTTACTCACATCGACACGATAGCGTTGTTTTTTGGTCTACTTCTTCACATCCAACAGCTATGTAAATATTGGGTGTAGCAGCGTAAGGTTTTTCTTATACCAACATTCATAATCCGAAGATCGATGAAATAGTTGGATCTTGGTAAGCTTAACACATTTCTTTTTTGGGTAGAACACAGAGCTACTGAGTTCTACAAATCATCAGACTTCAACATGCAATTCCAGCATTTCGTTCCTTAATGACTCGACTTTTCCTTTATTCCCCTGCTCCTCATATCCATCCATGAAAGCGCTGTAAACCCCCGCATCGGGTTCAAACCCTTTGCTAGCCATCTCTGTTTGAAGTTTCAGTGCTTCATCCATCATCCCTATCGAGCACAAACCTTTTACTAGAACACTAAAACTCCTTCCATTTGGTACGAACTCCTTATTCTCCATCGCAGCCTTGAACAGGTCCAGCCCATCGAGCACTCTACCCTTCCCACACAACTCTCCCACCAATCCATCAACAGTAGAACCCCGCGCAACAAATCCTCCCCCAAACATAGCCTTACTTGCCACTAAAGCAGCATCAACATCACCAACTCTACAATATCCATTTACAAAACTCTCATGTGTAACACAAGTACATTCAACTCCACTCAACACCATTTCCCTCCAATAATCCTCCGCCTTACCCATCTCCCCAATCCTACAAAACCCTCCAATAATTGTATTAAACACCGCCGAACCACGCTTCATTCCTTTCAACCCCATTTCACCCCATACCTCCTCCGCTTCAACCATCTTCCCCTCATCACAACACGCAGCTAACAAAACCCCATAACTACTCTCATTTGGCCTCAATCCATCCACCTCTGCCATCTCATCCCAAATCACCCTCACCTTCTCAAACTCACCTTCTCCGTAATAACAAATTATCAATGAGTTAAAAATCTCCACCACATCCACATCCAAATTCATCAACCTACAAACTGTCCGATACATCTCATAACCAGCATCAGCTCCATTCTGTCTAGCAACCGTCAAAATCAACAAATTCAAAACCCTAGAATTCACACTAATCCGTTTGGACTGCAACAAACTCACAATCTGAACTGCAGAATCAATCTTCTTACAATCCAAACAAGCCTTAATCAACAAATCAAAAACAAAAGGCGCGGAATCGCATTTTCGATAACTCTTCACCAACGATTTAAACAGGTCAACGCCGGAATCAACTGAAACGCGAAACGCGCTGCGAATCAGAGCTTCAGCGCGTCGTTTCTGACGCGATCTGGCTAGGATGTGAATGATGGTTGAGTAAGAGAGGACGTCGTGGTTGCAGATGGACTTTTCGCGAGACCAATCGAAGAAGCGGAGAGCGAGATGAGCGTCGTTTTTGATGGAGATGATGATTTGAGAGGCTTCGGAGGATGTGAATCCATTTGGAAAGATTGATTGGAGTTCTGACCATCTTGATTTGGAGCGGTGGTTTTTGAGGATTGATACGGCGGTTGAGACGACCGGAGAGGTGGAAAGCGCGGTGGAGAAATGCTTTGTGGTGGTTGACGGAGAAAAGATTCCTTGGAATATTCGTTTCGCCATTGACGCAGTTTGCAGTTTCTCTTTAGCTTTGCAGCTGAGCCTGAGCGAGTCGATGCGTATCGCTGACGCTGACCTCAGCGAACGACGTAGTTTGAACCAAATACTATTCTGTTGCATAAAATTTATTAATTTAACCTTTCAATCATGCATATCAACAAACAAACAAACAAACAAACAATCACTAGGTGCAGAGCATTGATACCCGATTCGGGGTACGGTGGTCCGATTTCCGTTTCCGAATTCGCCGTCCCGAAAGAAGAGAATTTGAGAGAAAAAAGATGTGCCGGCGGAAGAAGAGAAAGGAAAAGAATAGAGATGAAGAAGAAAGCAGCGGCGGCCAACAGGAGTTATGTGCGGGGCTGGGCTAGGGCTTCTGTTTGTTTTTTATTTTTTATTTTGTTTCGATTTTCTTTTATTTGTTGACCAGCATCTTTTGACTGGTTAATGTTTGTAATGGTTTATTTGAATTAAATTTTTAGAATACAATTACATTGTATTTATCTTTTTAAAATCATTATAATATCGGTAATTTTTGGAAACTATATCTAGAGAATAAGTATAATTACATTCACATTTTTTGATTTCAAATTTAAAAATATAATATATAATTAAATATTTAGATGCCTTTTAAATCTTAGTGTATATCTTAAAATTTATTTTTTAAAACATTATAAAAGATTGATCAAAGCCAAATTGATGGCATATCACGACTAAATATTTTTTAGTTATGTAATTTCTAAATTATCATTAAACTTTTGTTGAAAATGTCAACCTATAATAAAAAGCAGACTAGTACTCATCGTACCCGAAACTCTACAGGTAACGAATCACATTTTCGTTTCCGTAACGCGAACCGTACCGTATTGCGAACCGTGCAACATTGGTGCAGAGAGCTCTAGTAGTACTTAAGCAAACCTGATCAGAGCCAAAACAGAAGAAGCACACTATACAGTTCAGGAAGGAAGATGCGGGGGAGTTTCTTTTTACCCGCAACCATACGTGACATCGGGTGTAATGGAGACAGACTCGAATGGGAGCTCGATTCTTTCTTTGATAATGCAATGGGCATCTCCATTTTCCATGACTAGGACTTTTCCTGGAGGGCATCGAGTGATTGCTCTGTCTGAACTTTCAGGTGCAGGGAGTGCGAAGAAGGTAAGGAATTTGGATTGCGAGGCTCTTTTTGTATGCTTGGGTTCAAATCCAGCCATGGTTAAGATGGCCACCACACCAACAACTGTAATCAATATTTCAGCGGCAGAGGTGACGAGAAACCTTATTCCGCTGAAAGAGTTCCGGGACCCTGGATTTGATTTGTTGCTGTGCCTTTTTACTTCATGTGCAAGTCCATTAGAGAGAATCCCATTTCTAACAGCAGACTTGTCTGGAGTGAAGTGTGGAGCATAGCCGTTTTCTAACCCAAGGGGGCGTGGAGGGCGAGTGGGATATGGAGGAAGAAGAAGATTGGTGCTGTGTTAACCTGATTCACTAGCGAAGGCGGAAGCTTCATGAATAACTTCCAAGTCTTTTCCTTTGTACTCGAGTTTGTTAAGCAACATCTTGCGGCTGTAATCAATCTCCGTCAGAGCAGCTTCCCTCTCATACCGCTGCTGCTGCTGCAGTTCCTGCACATCAAGAACTCGCTAATTAATCAACACATACAAAATTGACAAGGCCAACTGAAATCTCCATCACACATCCAATCTTTCACACAATAGTGGAAGCCTTCGCTCCAATTCAGCATATATGTGACATAACGAATTATAAAAACAATAGCCCCATGGAAGACTCTTTTGTCCACACTATGAAGAACAGAGTATGACTATGATTACAATAATTTGCGACAAATGCCAGTACTGAATTAGACGCACAGTGACACGCAAAGTTCAGGTGGCGAATCGAGCGGAACAACATCTCAAAGTAACTAAAAAATATTAGGACCCACCATATCTCTAAAAACATCAAGAGCAACAGGCTATATAGTAGAGTATTACACAAAAGATTCTCTCAGGGGCATAACATCGAACACCTTGCCCGCAACTTTAAACCCTAAGCACTCACTTCTAATCCGAACATCACTCAACACCAAAGCATCAAAATTTCCACTCGAAACCTCAAATCCAACAAAACCCTTGCAATCAAAACACACCAAACCTGCAAAGAGGCGAGCTGAGACTCAAGAGACACAAGCGCATCACAAATGTTCAACAAGCTCTCAGCTTCCTGAACCTCAAGCTCATCATCCCGATCAGGCTCGTCTTTAACGCCATAGGGTAGCATAATTGCGCCGTTAATCCGGAGACTGGCGGAAGAAGAAGAAGGGTTTTTG
>JAWWMW010000859.1:274211-288711 GCA_035048345.1 Echeveria elegans
AGTTGCTCACTAAAAAGCACATTTTCAAGTTCAAGTTGACACAGAGGATGTTCCAAACCAAAAAGGGCATGATCACTGGGTAAAAAACAGATGATCCGTCGACTCAGAATATAAAACTGCAACAGCATACACATTTGCTAGCTAATTGAGTCACCCGTCTTGATTACATTATCATGTGTAGCGAGTGCATAAGGAAATATTCCTTTCATCCTGTTTTGTTCTTCTTGTTTGGATTGTGGCACATTTTTTAAGAAATAATGATAGTGTCAGTGATAAAATAAGATAAAGATAAGTTAGTGAAAAATAAAGTATGAAAGGGATTGTTGTGTGAGAGATAAGTAGGAAAGAGAACTATCTAGAATAGAAACAAAAAGAATAAAAGGAGACACCAAAAATAAAAATAGGAAGAACAAAGAGGACAGAGGGTGATTTTCAAAGAAAACAAGAAACCTTCCACAGAAGCCGTGATCGCCATATAACATCGAATTTCTTAATGACATAAACTATAGCAGTACTAACCTGTCCAGTAGGGTCCCCTTCTCATATAAAACCGTCAAGAGTATAATCAGAGAAAGTGCGGTTGATCTATTATATAATAGAATAGAATGTCATCAACTACACATACCGACGACTTTTTTTTATCGCTAAAACTATAAAATTCATTGGTACAATCCGTACCAGGTCCAAAAACTCAGACCCAAAACACTTTTATCCCACATCCCTTAAACTAATTTACGAACTTAAAAATCTACTTTATATAAATAATGTCCGCACATCCAAGTTTCTCACGCAACCTTGCAATGCTTGCATAGCGAACTATTATTTGAACGGTTCGATTGCGCATTCAGAACGGCGGGTTCAGAACGACAGGTGACAATCCGTCGGGACGACGGACAGTACGCTAGTAATTTATAAATAGTCCATGCGAACTTGAACGGATGTGAATTACATTTTAACTTTGTGTATTTTTATCTATAGTTTACTAATTTTGTTCTCTCCATCTCACAAAATTTGAGATTTTCACCGGATACATGTCATTGTCAAAATTAGATGGAAAATGAATGACTAGAACTAAAAAAGTACGGAGTGGAATGTATATCTACATTCCCGATATTGAAAAAAAATCTGATTTAATTTGATCTATGAAAAATTGTCATGTGGCTATTATTAATAAGTTGCAAAAAAATAAATAGTCATATATCTCAAAATATCTTATTTAGTGTAATACTTTGTGCTGCATTAGTCCACAATTATGTGCCATTGTTAAAACATAATTTATTATAACCCAAATATAAATATCGTGAAGTACTCATTGAGGGCTAAATAATAATTCATTTTGGATGTAAACACTATTGGTCTAATGATCACTGTTAAGAAATTATCTAATTACATCATAGTTTAGCAACAAGATTCAAATGATAATTATAAACCAAACACCAATTTTTTTTTTTTGATTACACAAGCACCAATTCAAACAGTAAATAATGCACCTAACACGAATAATAAACAATAATTAACCCCTTTTCATTGGAACTACGTATAATTAACCTTTAAAACCACAAATGTAATTAAGTGCCAACCCCTGATGACTAATCTATTACTAATAATAGATTCCTAGTAAAAAAATGGATTTGTCTCTGCACTAAATACATAATCAATTAATTACCTGAAATTAATTTCTATGCAAGTTGCTTGCATTCATTGAAATTAAATAACAACTAGAGTATACTTGACACTAATCAATTTAAAAAACAACTGTCCCCAAGCATCGGTACTGATTTATTGTATAAAAATAATTATTTAAGACCCAAATTATGTAATATACATATCATTTTTCACACCTTTTTATTATTTTTCAACGTGTTTTTTTTACTTTGAAATGAAATAAAGAACACCCGATCAACGTATCTGTTCATGTATTTATTTTGATAATTTATTTAAATTTTCCAGGTAAATTGTAATGTACTAGTAATTTTCTTGTTTTTTTCAATCACATGCTTTTCTTTTTCAATATTTAATAATTATCATAATCACAAAAATGTTATAAAATCAAGGAGAGCGAGTCAAGGTCCCATTAATTTTTAAAAATTAGTTTAGATTTTAAGGAGAAAAATGAGGTGTATTTCAACAACCGGTTGAATTTCAAATTGAAATTAGCTTAAGATAATATTTTTTTGTTAGAATTAAATTCAAAAAATCCTTTTTTATTATATATATATGGACGTATTTTACACTCTAAAATATTATTTTTGCATTCTTCGGTTCAAATCTAAAATTGTATTTTTCTTTTCCAGTAAAATTCAGGATGGCAAAGATTGCTGATGAATTTATAGTGGATGGAGGTGATCTTCATTCTCATGTCAAAAGAAGAGTGTTAGATGATCATACAGAAGATCGCCGTGACAACGGCCTATCGCTGGAACTACAGCTTGGGCCGCCCTCCGATGAGGTCCAAGTGCCGCTCAATGCCGTAATTAGTGTAGGAATGGTGCAACATCAACCAATGCCGACTTCAGTTAATGGTAGAGTCAACGATGGTCAACGTCCTGCCATGAATGGAGTTTTAGAATTACTTGGCCCACCGCCAGCAGTAGCAAACCGCAATGCGGAGGTTGACCAACCACCAGCAAACGGCAGTGTGGAACATCCGCCTTTAGATGGTAGAGTCAACGATGGTCAACGCCAAACATTGAATGGAGTTTTAGGAGTAATGGAGCGTCTACCGCAGGTCGTTACCGCTCCGGTTAACAACCCACCACTACCACCAGCAAACGGCAACGCTGAAGTTGTCTCTGAGGCAAGGCCGAGGGGACGAAGAAGGCCACCTCCTCAATCAAATCACCAAAGTCAAGAAAAATCACCGATTATTCCTCCGCCCTATCCGTGGTCCACGGACCGTCGTGCTAAGGTGTACTCTATCAATACCCTGCTAACCAGAGGCATTACTCTTATTTCAGGTGAAGTACAATGCAGGCATTGCGAACAAAATTCAGAAATCAGGTTCCCTCTCGTCGAAAAATTCACACAAATTTGGAACTTTGTTTACACAAATCGGGTTGAAATGCACGAACGTGCTCCGCCTAAATGGTTGCATCCAAATTTCCCGAGTTGTACGAATTGCGGACATGAAAACAGCTTGAAACCGATCATAGCCGACAAGAAGAGGAATATCAACTGGCTGTTTTTGTTACTGGGAGAAATGGTGGGATGCTGCTCATTGGAGCAACTGAAGTATTTCTGTAAGCATACGGATAATCATCGGACTGGAGCAAAGAATCGAGTTTTGTATCTTACGTATCTGACTTTGTGCCATCAACTTAATCCAGACAGTCCGTTTAGGAGGTGAACTGAGAAGGTTGCAATGAAGAATGATTTTTGTTTTGTTTTTGTTTGCTTGTTAGATAGATGAAGGCTTTGTCTCTGAATTTGAATTGGAAATAAATTGATTTGCTTCTTATTTGACTGTGTATGTTACCTAAATTAGTTCAAAAGAATTGAAACGATTATTCAAATATTCTGTTCTGATTCCTATTCTGATCCGAGTAGATGAGCAACCACAATAAGGATTAAGATTACAGACTAGCTCTGCGCCCGTCGTCCTGACGGAAATTTTTTTCCGTGTCTCAATTCGATTCTTCTCAAATTTTTTAACGTATTCCAAATAATTTTTAATTTGTACATATGAATTTAATTTTTTAATTTTAAATGGGTTATTTTTTAATTTTAATTTTATATGAATTTAAAATTTCTATTCTTTTAATTTTAAATGAGTATTTTTTTTAAATTTTTGTCTTATTTTTATTTTGTCTTATTCCCAATTCATTTAACGACAAAAATATATGATTTAGAGACAAATTTTTTTTTATAACTAATTGTATGTTGAGGACATTAGCACTTTATTAGGATAGACATAGTAACAGGATCTCCAAGGGCGCTTCATTGTTCACACTTCACATACTCAGAAGAGAAATTGTCGAAAGGCAAAGAATAATATTACAGTGAGAATATGAACAGTGCATCTGACAGGCAACTATGATGATGCTTTTCTCTGTTGGAGCTCATATTACCTTTCTGTGTCCGCCGAAGGCCCAAATCTGCCATGATTAGCAATGGATCATCAGAATACTATGATGTGTGTTTTCATACAAACTATTTACAATGTGATGTATTTCCAATTTTCATTCAAACTCAGAGCACGAAACGACTCATAACAAGTGAAATTATGTATTACCAATGTAACAGAAAACAGTGAAATTTTGTGTAAGTCGTGAGCCTACCTTCAAATTTGCATCATGACTCCCTGTACATAGTGCGCTTCCATCAGCTGACAGCCCCAAACAACTGACCCGGTTAGAATGTGAGTTCTGAAGAGATCCCAAATCCAAAACTACCTGCAGTAGATAGCAGTATAACCATTGTGAACGAATTAAGGCAACGAGATAAATTCGAATCGGCGCAATATGAGTATGATATAAGAAAAAACAAAGCTGGGGATTCGATAGGTCTCGATGACATACCCTGGCCAGTAGAGTATCCCATACATAGCAAGCACCATTAGAATAACCAGCAAAGAGCAGTCTGCCTGAATGGGAGAAGGCAATACACTTAACCTGGGCTGTCTCCTCATCAACCTGTTGTGGTTTGTATGCCTGGAGCTGATGTCCAGTCCTAATGTCAAACAACCTACAAGTTCCATCATCTGAGCCAGTTCCAAACCTATTACCATCCGGGAAGAATTTGACAGCATTCACATCGTTCTCGTGCCCATGAAAAGTTAACACGGATCTACTTGCAGCTCTTGTGTCCCACAATCGGGCAGTCGTGTCACACGATCCAGATACAAACAACCTTGAGTTGGATCCGTTGATTGAAACACTGAAAATTGATGTAATATAAGAATGGTTAGCCTAAAGAAGTCATGCATTGTTTGAACAATAATCAACAACAACAAAAAGATGATGTTATCAACCATCCAGACAGGGAAAAAATACAAACAGATGGCCAACAGTATTGCACCGCTGAAAGATTCGGCTCATGAGATCATCAATGCTAAACCCATTACAGTCAATGAGAGCAAATCGTTCCCTTTCGTCAGAAGTTAACTGATAAAAGGTAGCACATCCCCGATCAAAGGAGCTTTATTTTAGCTAATATAAGGAATATAATGCCCGTCCTTACTATACATTAATATACATCTGGTTGTTCTCTTCAGAAAAAACTCAGTCTTACAAACTTTGGTGTCATTTGCCTATTTTTGGTAAAGATTGACTCATTTGCATGGTATTACAACAACGCATGTGAGAATAGAGGGATATGTACCAAATGCATATATGATGCGAAAGTATATCTCCAAAGTCCTAAAACAGCCCTAGCTTAAAATGCTTTAAAACAATAAGCTACTCTATTGAACCAAGTCTATAGGCTTATACAAATATCTGACAGCTAACACATTCAAAATGACCAAAAAAGTGACAATGAAATCTTTGTGTACCTCAGTACATCAGCAGTGTGTCCAGACTGAAATTCACCTCCAAAAACAGAAGTTCGAAGGCCAGTAGTTATATCCCAGAGAACACATGTGTGATCTCCCGAGCCAGTGATCAAATGAGTGTCTTCGTCCGGAACATACTGACAAGATGATACATAGCCTTTATGCCCAACAAGGGTCCTCGCCACAGGAAATGTTCCATCTTTATCAACTGGAGAATTCAAATTAAACACTGAACACAAACTATCAAGCCCCCCACATGCCACCGACTGTCCAGTAGGAGAGAACGCACATGTCATGACCCACGCACACTGCAACTTAATAGCATGTGTTTTCTGGCTAGTCGACGCATTCCAAACTATCAGCCTCCCATCCTGTGACGCACTCACTATCCTATTCTTCTCCGCTGTCCAGTCCAACCCATACACCTGTTACAATTTCCCAATCATACTCCAGTACTCCACAATGTCACCAATCAAGTTCAACTACATGTAAACCAATTTATAGTCTTAACTGATTAACTCAATCTAGAATCTGATCAACAAGCCTACATTCTCACTAACAAACACCTAAAGAAGACCTATTTTTAGCATAGTTTTTAGTCAGCAAATTAGAGAGTGAGTACTCAACATCTCGACATTCATTTAAAATCCTATACTCTCAAGCAAATCCCAACACCTTTCCAGTATGTCCTTGCAATGTCCTGCAACACACCAAGTCAGTCGGTCCAAACGTGACCGGCGTCTTTCCTTGAGCTTTCGCAAATCCAGCAACTACACAAAAAGTAAACACACACGTATACATACAATCAGAAAATCAAATCAAATTCCAAAACCTAAAAATCGCAGCGCAGAGCAACAACTCACTGTCCGTATCCAGAAGCTGCCGTCTCCTCTCCTTCAACCTCTCTCTTAAATCATTCACCGTCTCCGCAGCAGCCGCGTGCCGCTCCTTCAACTCCGCAACCGACGACATGACTATCCGCTTTGTCAATTCGTGCCTTAATAGCTCATACTAGAAGCAGATCCAGAGCTCAGATACGCAATAGGAAGTGAGACGGACGAGATCGGCGGCGAAACGCGATAAAGGTGGAATCGAAGGATGAGAAGCGTCGACGGTTGACTGAAGCTTGTTGACCTTACAGAGTCCGATAAATTAGGCCTTGAAATGAAAAAGAATTGCGGACCGAGCACGAGTGTGTAATTAGTTTCTCAATTTCTCACCTTTTAGACATTTACAACTTTTCAAAAAAATGGAGTAATTTCAATGAGAAGTTATGCAAACAGGGGTCCAAAATGTATCATCCCAAAATCCTAATTCCTAAGGGCAAGCGTAATGGATTGGACATTACATGATCTAAATTCGAAAGTCATTTTTCATAATTTACAAAATACATAAGTATGAATCATTTACCATTTATAAATAATATTTATATTATTAATTATTAAAATTTATTTTAATCAAATTTGATAAATAAATTTATTATTATATGTATATATTTATATTTTTTTGCTCAATAAGTTATATTTTTAAAAATAAAAAATTATAATTTATTAAAAAGGAAGTGTAGATGAGGTGGAGATGAATTGAGGTCAAGTCTCTAGTGGGCTAGAGTCCAACTAAAAATGGACCTAGCGCCACAGCATTGTCCCTGACGACGTTGGTCCATGGGCCTGCCGCTATACCTGGATAGAGGTTCGATAGTTAAGGGAAAAAATCGGAACTGGACGAGAGTTTAAAAACTGATACCTTTTATTACAAGGAATTCCTGATTTCTTCATGTGAATTTTTGGTCGAGATGCACTTGTGTTATCCGCCTTGTAATCAGAATCATCAATCATCACTAACATCCTCCTACTCCGCGTCTTGGTCTTCACTACTTCCATCACGCTCATCCCTCTTCCTCTTTTCAACATCATCAGAACAATCCTCAACCTTAACTCCCTCATCCGCACAAATATACTTCTCGCAGAAAGAATGATCGAAAATCCTAACATTAAACACATTTCCACCAACATACCGAAACATCATGAAATACCCAAGTTCTATCCCATTGTCTGCCACAAAAACATCCCACCCTCCATCAAAGAAAACTCCGTCTTTCTCCTGACGCACCTTTACACGAAAATCCTTATTCACGCAGTTTCTAAGCACAACTCTCTTCGGTATCACTCCGTCGAATAACGTAGCCAAAAATCCATCATTTGCCCGCTACACCAAACAAAATCTTCACATCAGAAAAACAAAACTTTACCAAGTGAAATGTAATGAAAGTCTGAATCTTTTCATCAACAGAGCACTAGACTAAAGAATTGAGTGTGATGCTGAACAAGGATTTGAATCAAATCCAAAAACCATAAAAAGTGCACAAGACACAAGACAGAATTTGCTAAAAATCAAATCTTTTTGTTGTTGTAATATTTAGATTAGAAGTAAAGAGATACGAGGGCATACCATCTTCCGGGAGTTGATCTGCGGCATGTAGACTTGGAAGAACTCAGGTTTGGCTTCCATGTTGTTGATCTAACAGATGAAAGATAGATATGTGAACTGTGAAGATGGGTTTAGGAGGAGCTGAGCTGAGGGAGGAGAAAGGAGATTTTTTGTTTTGTTTGTGGTCCGAGAGAGTGAGAAGCAAGAAATTTGAATTTGTTTAATGGTTATATGAGTAAGGGGGAATGGGGGTGGAGAGGAGAAAGTGTGTTGCAGAGATGTTCCATTCTGGGAAAGAGGAGGCAGACTGTGATTCCGGCTACCTTCGCGCTTTATCCATAATAATGGGCTGATCTGCATCCGTACAGAGTTTTGTTGTTGACTCGGTCCAGTCAAATTATACTTGTTTATCCAGCTTGTATCGCATTACGGATGGGAAGCCCATTATGAAACTTTATTGAATAACATAAATAAATTATTAATGAAGAAGTGAGTTCAGCTAATTATAATCATCCCATAAGAAAGAATTATTAATGAAGAGGCGAAACCAATTACGAAATGGTAGCCTGTAAAAGGGTATAAAGTATAAACGAATGTTTTACATGCAGAATAAACCAAAGGCATTACAACAAAGCCATAACAAAACAGCCCTCCAGACCCTCATCCAAGCTCCCAAATGGGGAAAACTTTCCAATAAAAAAAATCAAGAAAACCAATACCAGAGTACCAAATGGACATGCTGCTGTTTGTCTGTGGCAAAGAGGAAGCCAACTGGAAAATTAGCTGAAACCTTCTGTAGGACATAATAGGTAAAATATAGTCCACAATTTTAAGCTGTGTAAAGGGTCTGAGATGGTTTAAGCTCCAGAGTGTGAGACGGGAGTAGTTACAAATTTTCCATCATCGTAGACGTGAATGTATTGCTGTGGCAATGCATGCTCGCCCTGTTAACATAAAAGTAAAAGAAGTGGGTAAGTGCTGATATATATTTGGGTGACGCCTATTCCAGTTTATCACTTTAGGACCATAGGAATGTAGTCTAGTCACCGATGCTCCATGTTCTACCAAATATAATTCTTAAGCAATGACTTTTATTAAACCCCCTGTGCAGGAGAAATCAAAGTAGTTAACCTGACCCCTAATACCACAAAGCATGATATATTCTACCCTTAAATTTCTAATGTGTACGTTTAAAAAGTAAATGGGGTGCCTACTACTACAGAAATATGGCCAGGTGAGTAAGCTTTCATCACAATTATGAAATATTTGGTCAAAAAGTGTACTTCCGAGTTCCGAATAACATGCTGCCGCAAATTGCACATGGTAACCTTAATAAAAACCTTTGCTTCATTTCAAGTGCAATATTCACAACTAGTAGCAGTGTGTGCCCCCCATAGCTTTCCTATGTGATTTATGTTATGCATATGGAGTGACAGAGCTTCATCCGATTAATTGTCAAACCCAAAAAAATTAGGAACCTTACCCAATCACCATCAGACTCAGCAGCAGGCACAATTACATTTATCTCACTGGACTTGGCAGTAATTATGGATGTTCCCAAAGATTCTTTGCTAAGATACAGCTGGCAGCCTGACGTATTGTCCACTGATATTGTTGGAGCGTAGCCCTGAATTTTGGAGAAAAGGTATCAAATATTGCAAGGAAGTGCAGAGTTCTACTGAAGCTGAACGAAATTGCAAACCAATGATTTCAAGATACCTGACATTGCACTTCAACACCATTGCAATTTACAACTTCAAAAGCAGCAACTACATCCTGCAATTGCATATTAGATACTTACTGCATTGGTCATTAGAAAATTTATATATTCACTCCTCATGTGAGTATCACACTGACCGTGAACACAACACCCATCTTCGTGCATTTGTCAACTGTGATATTATTGATTTTCCCTGCAGAATTTGTCAACAGTTAGTTATCTTTGCAGTACGTACAATAGTATTTCTGCAAAACATTTGTGTATTAGAAAATTCAGACCTTGAACGTTGAGAACTGAATCTTTGCACCCATAGATGTAGACTGATTGTTTCGAATCACAGTCATCAATAACCAAATTCTTTTTGCCAATTTGATTCTCAACCACCCACCTGTGACACAATATAATATCACATGAAGGGAAGTACCCCTCTAAACAAAAGTAAAATTTGAAAACAACGCTTATACTTACTTACGACCCATTTGAAGTTCTAACTTTGGAGGTCCTGCTTTAGAAAAGGAAGGTGTACTTGACTTGCTTCCTTTTTCAATAGTAGGAACCACACCACTCCTATCAGCCCGGTTCTTGATCTTCATATCATCTGTCACCTTTCTAAGACCTGAGACCGAGGGAATGGAGATTTACTGCCATTTCAAACTACAAAAGAAGTCAATATAAACAAAAAAAATTGTTGGGGGAGAAGCTTACCTGCTGTTACAGGCTTAGAACCAATTTCTTGAAAAACAGCTGCCATTCCAGCCTTGGGACGTGATGATCCAGCAGGAGCAGATTCAGAAGTGAAAAGTGAAGCCGGTGGAGGAGGTGGAGGTGCAGGGGCTCTTGGTACTGCTGGTGCTGAAGGTTTTGCTGGAGTAGAAACTGTTACCTTTGCTGTAGTACTCCAAACAGGAGTTACAGGACCCAGAGGGTAAAATTCCTTGACATAATTTCTCAAGCCAGGCAAATAGAGTTCCTTCAGAGCCTTTGCCCACTCTACATGATTGGGGTCTTTCCCTTTGTACTCCACAAGTATCTACGTTTAGTATCACAAAATGCAAGTGTGAATTAACTCCATTTTCCACATAGATGAGTTGTTAGGGAAATGAGAATCAAATTCTTTGTATAAATGAGAAGCAAATGCAATCAGCTTCAAATACAGATTACGGACTCAGGCAAAGTAATAGACTATTGCTCCAAGAAACAGTATGGTAACATATTGAAAAATATTTCAGAAAATGAATAAGCTATTGATCCATATTTATAGTGCAGTCAATTCTATTCCCTTCAATGCTGTGATAAAAATTAATATAAAAAAGCGAGTAGCTCAAATCTAATCAATGCTAAGCACCTTGTTATTGTAAAACTCAGCGGATTGCCAGCTTTCCTCCACATGAGCAACAGGCATACTCATACCTAACAGGCACAGCAAACAATAAGATACATAACTACAATCATCAGCCTCAATGTATCACCAAATCACACACACTCCTCTTACCACAATCTTTCCCAGCATATGCAATCCACAAGCTGTTAAACTATCAGCAGCTGCATCATATGGTTAAAAACCTCAGTCCTCCTGCCTTCTGTCAGTTCATAAACCTTCACGATCACCTCATTAAGAGGCTTCAGAAACTCACTCAAACCAGCCATAGCAGGTTTCTACACCAAAACGCAAAATCATTACTCAACTCAATAATATATCAACTCTTATCAGCCTCCTCGATCAAACACACTCAAATTCGCAAGAATCGCGAACCTGAGACTGCTTGATCCTCATAAGCAAATCTTTCTGAATTGCAAATGCCTCCTCCAACAGCTTCGTCGCCTCTAAAACTTTTCCTCCGATTTTCTCCGCCGCTTCCGAAATCCTCCCCAAATACTTCGTCGATAAATATCCATAAGCCAAAATCGCAGGATCTGATTCCGCCACGTCATCCTCCACTCCGCTTCCACCCTGCCTCCTCTAGCCGCCGCCAACTCCAGCCGCGCAACCGTCGCCTCCAATCTCGCTATCAATTTCTCATCCATTGCTTTCTCAGATCTATTTACCTGCTCAACGCACGTTTCTTCTTCATAATCCAGTATATATATTTACACGTGTCGTTAGTTAACTGGACCGTGATATTCACGCCTGACGCACGCATTACCAAAACGACATCCACTTTTCTCGTTTATATCCTCTCGTCTTCTTCCTGTCTTTATTCATCATCAGATTATATACACGTTGAGCGATATGAATGGATGCTGGGTTGTGATAACGACGTCGTTTTGATCTCTTTTAGATATAGATCGTGTCCTAGTCGGTGTCCAAAAGATTTCAGATTCGGAAAGATGACGAGAGAAGCTCCGGTAGCCGCGAGCGGCGGAGGGACGTCGAAGAAGCGACATCGGTCGGTCGGAGGTAGTAGCTTTACGAATAACCGATCAGCATCAGTTTCATCCACCTACGCAGTAATCGAAAACTGTCTCCCAGACGGAGCCATAGAGGATGCGACGCACCGCCGAACCGTCCGCCGATCAACCTCCTCCTCTTCCTTATGCGCGAATATCCTGGCCGAACCCGGTGGATTCAACGATTCAGCTACGGCTGATGTGATTCTGAGACTGTTTGTTGCTCCAGGGCCGTTTCAGGAAGGGTTAGGGTTAGTTACGGAGAAGAGTGATGTGCAGGTTTATCTGCACTCTAAGGTGTTGGTGAGGTCGAAGTACTTTTCAGCCTTGTTGTCTGATCGGTGGATGGTGGAGGAGAGGGAGGAGTTGAGTGAAGAATCGGAGGAGAAGAAGCCGCTGAAGTTAAGTTATGGAGTTACGGTTGCTACTGGTAGTTTTGATGTTTATTTAATTGTGTTGAAAATGTTATATAGTTGTGATATGGTTAATGTTGTTGCAAGTGTTGGTACTGCGTTGGCTATCTTGCCTGTTGCGTTGGAGTTGTTGTTTGAGGATTGTGTGAGGGCGTGTGTGAGGTTTTTGGAAGCTGTGCCGTGGACGGAGGAGGAGGAGAAGAGAGTGTTAGGGCTGATACCATTATTGAATGAGGAGGAGTCGAATGAGTTGATGGCTAGATTGACTCCTCTGGATGAGAAAGCTAGGGAGGAAATGCTTCAGGGACTTGTTATGTCGGCTTTGTATAATCATCCAAATGGGGCGTTTGTTAAAGCTTTTGTTGCGAAGCTTTTGAGGGATTTTTCGTCGAGGGAGTCGGCGAAGAGGGTGTTGGAGATTGTGTATGGGGAGTGTTTGAAGATAGTGAGGGAGTCGTTGGAGCAGTATTCGAGCCCGGAGTTTAGAGCGGGGAATAATAATGAGACTGAGGCGATACAGAGGCTGAATTTGCATACAGCTATGACAAGTGCGAGGCACTTGTTTTGGGTGATTGAGAGGATGATTGACATGAAAGTTGCTGACTTTGCTGTGAAGGTGTGGAGTGAGCAAGAATCTTTGTCTGCAGAACTACTGAGGGTCTTTCGTGATGATGCTTCGAGGCAAGTGGTACCTGGGTTTGCAACCATTATGCTTCGATGTATTTCCAGGCTTGCAAGTGCAGTTGCTACTGGGTCCATTGTGGCTTCTAGATCGGTATTCATTCCTCTACTTTTTTGTTTTTGAATTTTGGAATTGTCTAAGCTATGGTTGTTGGAGAACTTGATTTGCAAAAATCTTTTGTTATCGCAAGTTTGACCTTCAAAATTTGAGTCTTTAGCATGATTGGCAATCTTTGCATTGCCAAGATGCTTAGCCTGTTTGAAGTCTTCTGAGTTATGAGTGATGTATTCCCTGAAGTGACATGCAACTATGCCTTGTAATTAAAAGGTATCACCTTGGTATTTCTCACCAGTTACAGTTAAGTTAGATATATATACTTAAGCCTAAAGGTGGTAATGTTCTTGCTCGTGACAACATAATCCAACTGCCCTCAGCCTTTAGTTATTAGTTCTGCTCAACTAAGCTAGGCCGGATTTGGCTATGTCATGGTTATGAATTACTATAAAAGTGTTATTTGTGAATAACCTTCTTAATCCTATGTATAGACTGTGATTTGGAAATGAAAATGAAGTACATGGTAAGATAGTTTCAGTACCCGGTCTGGTTTTTGCTTCGTTAGTATGTGTTAACGTTTATACATGTTTTTCATTGGGTTATCTTGATACACTAGTATTTTCACTTGCTATTGTCTTTATTAAAGAGCTTTGGTTGCGTTTGTAGTTCGTTTTATTTTCTGACATGTTATGCAGCTCACTGATTGAGTGGATCATTAATATCTACATGTTTTTATCTAGGTCCGCATGAAGCTTGTGAAAGAGTGGCTTCCAGTGCTGAATGCTTGCAAGGATATTGCTTCACAGATGATGCCTGCTCATAAAACAGTAGCCGTAGAGCTAGAGGAAACATTTCTTAGAATCATCTCTACTCTGCCAATGTCAGATTCACAAGAGATGTTGAAGCAGTGCCTGAGTTTCTCAACTAGAAACGTTGATGATTGCCCTCACCTTGTCTCAGCCTTCAACACTTGGTTCTCCCGAGCCAGTCGGACACTTGATTGATGATCTCAGCCAGTATCAGAAATTGTGTACATATAGTCAAGGAAACATGTTTCCCGTTCTGCTCTCAGTGTCATGCACGTTTGTTACCAGTGTCACTACCTGTGAAACTGAACCTTGGTAGTCGTGGTTTCTTGTTTAGCTGCAGTTTTTGTGCCTAGTTGCTGAAAAAGAAACAAAGAAACAAATTTGGTTAAGTTTTATGATCTTATGAACCTGGAGAAAATATTGAAGTTTTGTTTCAAGAATTTGTTAGCTTTCGCTATTTACTGGGTAACTGATGCAGCGAAGGTTTCTATAACCTCATAGAGTTTACTTGTA
>JAWWMW010000859.1:291581-302092 GCA_035048345.1 Echeveria elegans
TCCTCAAATGTGGCGCAAGTCGATGTTGGGTGAGAGGTGTTACGATTTCTCTCTTCAAATATGGCGGAAGTCTATGTAGGATGAGATGTGTTACGATTTATTTACGATTTATTTATTTTATTTTGTATTCGGTATTGAAAGCGATTTTGATCAATGATCGCTTTTCAATTTGTCACTGTCATACATTGATCTTGATTCCGAGCTGCGTTCCCGTGTTGTATACATTTCTATATACATTTTATTCCCATTCATTGGGTATTTGTAATCAAAAAAAAAAAGATTTAGCACTAATCATTTTATTTAAATCATAAAAATAGTACTCGTACATCACCAAAAACTTGGCTCTTGGCATCCCCAAGGCCATCATTGTAAATTTTCCTCACAGAAAATAGAGTTGGTTCATCACCGAGTATCAGTAAAAGAGAATCAAACAGAGCAACAACGGGACACGTGTCGTCATCACATTGCGTGTTATACGCGATATGGAAAGCGCGAGTCACTCTCTGTCATCATTCTGGTTTGTAGACTATAAGTAGAAATCGAGCAACGCAAAGCAAAGCAAAACAACGTCGCATTCACCGACGGCTAGCGGCGACAGCAGCAGTTTAGGCTCTCTTTTCCTGTTCGGTCTCGACGGACGGACGAACGATACTCGGCTTGCGGCAGGTTTTGCTTGGTGAGGATTTTTAATATTTTTATTTGATTTTTGATTTTTTTGTGTGTGTGTGTTTGTGGAAGAAATGTTGCGTAGGAGCGTTTTTGTGCCCTAGATTTTGTGATCGTCGTCATTTTGAGATTTGGAGCGGCGATTGAGAGTGGACAGTTGATTTTTGACTTTTTTGATATGCAGAGATATGAAGCGTGCTGTGGACGATTCGCTGAGTGGGACGAACTCCAACAGTCCTTTTAATAATGGTTTATGCTCTTTCTTAGCTTTTAAGTTTTCAAAGGCATTTTTAGTGTGATTTTGAGTCATTTTTGTACTGTTATTTTTCGGAAAGGAGCTGGTGTTCTGGTGGAATAGGTTTTGTGGTCACTTCGGTTTTGTTTGTGGGGGAAATCGGAAACTGAGGAGTTTTGAATGGGTTCAGTAGATGGGTGATATGAGGTGGATATTGTTGGCTTGGTGTTGTGTGCTTGTTAATGTTGGTTGAGAATTGAGATGGAAGTGAAGTTGTGTAGGAGGTACTTGTTCACATGAAGGCAGTTGGATTTGGGTTAATTTACTGAGTTGGTTTTTGAACATGATAGTAGGGCTATGAAGTTTGTAATGGATAGTCACTGGCTGCTGTGTTGTTCTGTTATTGGCTTCCTGTTCTGATCAAGTGATCATTGGTCTGGTCTTAACGGAATTTACTTGTTTGTAAAGTTTTGAATAACGACTGGAACTGGATTCAGGTTGCTAGCGAACGGACTGTGGACAAATGAGTTTTATTTGTCTTACGTATGCCTTTTCTGTTCTCTTAACCTGCAACCTGATGTGGGTTAGTTTTGTGAGTTATCCTGTTTCGGTCTCTAGGAAATAAATTAGTTACCATGTTTGGTGATTGCACTTTCTTTGTGGTCAACTTTTTGAATTCAATTACCCATGTAAATCATACTTACAGCCAAATCCAAGAAACTAAAGCTCTTTCATGGAACTGATTCTCCGGATCTATCAGAAGAAGCGAAGTTTAGTGAATATGGAAGTAAGGCGAAACTCATTAAGGAAATAGTTTTGATTCGGAAGGGACGAATTAATGTGGCTCCGAAATTGGAAAGCATCTCGGCTTCCGAGTCTAGTGGCAACCAAAGTACTTTTGCAAACGTTAAAATGACCCCAATTCCCATGGCTCCCAAATTGGAAAGCACCTCAGCTTCCAAATCTAGTGGCAACGACACTACTTTTGCAAACAATGCATTGGCCACAACTCCCGCTCATGTTGAAGATGATGAAGATGCCCAACCGCAGAGTGGCAGTCTAACACCAGTTCTGGAGGGTCTGTTTGACCCTTCAGTTGAATATGAAGTAAATCTCTTCCCTCGATGCATGCAAATTGCCAACTATTAGAAATTTTATTTCTTTGGAATGGACATTCATTGTTGAGCAAACTATGTTCTTAGTTTTTATTTATTTATTTACATGTTAAGTTCTGGCCATAATCGAACTATTTATGATGCCTAGGTTGAAATCATAGATGGTATCTCGCCTTTGCAAGGAAACGCATTTCCGGATCATGTTCCCGAAAAGCGTATACCTAGGAGAAGTAGATCCAAAATGAACCGGAAGAAAGCCTTGCACTTAATAATGAAAGATGCTAAACCGCTTGTACTGGATGATCATAATGGGATAGATGAGTCCCCTAATGATGTCGCGACGTTTGAAATCTTTGATCTAGAAGATGAAGGTGATGAAAAAGGACCTGAAATCGCTGAAGAGTATTCCGTGAGCAACGAAGTACCAGATGAATCCCAAACAAACTTGCTTTTTGGAAAAAATCCACCAAAAGTAGTGGATGACTGCAAGAGGATAGAAGAATCCCCCGATGATGTTGGGGCGTTTGAAATCGTTGATCAACAAGATGATGCTAATGAAAAAGGACCTGAAATCGCTGAAGAGTGTTCTGTGAGCAACAAAGTACCAGACGAATCCCAAATAAACTTACTTCTGGGGAAAAGCCTTAGCTTAGACGACAATGCTCCATCTGATGGTGAAGCAATGATGAAAACTGACGAACTCGATGACATGTGGATGGAGTTTGGATTGGCTATTGAAACTGCGAAGGTTTGTCAATTTTAATGCTTTTGCTTTCAGTACTTGAACTCTCAGCTTAGAACTGGTATCTGATAACTGTTAATCATTTGTGCACAAGGTTAGTTTCATTGAGCTTCTACTTGACACAAAGCATGTAAATAGCTAACGTGAAGATCTAATGAACAAAATCAAAGGCAGGAAATATGTTCACACATGAAAATCAATAATTCCAGGCCATATATGTTAATGAAATCATTACTGTTGCCGCAGCGTGTAAATGCAGATTGTGAGAATTAAATTCCTTTTTAAAATGCTTATGCTTTGTCAATTGCAAACAGTCAGAGGGTCCTAGCTTCAGTTGTTAAATTTGATACATGTTTGCGGAGTTTCTCAATATATTTACTGATAATGGTAATCTTGATATTTTCCAGGGAAATTCTGGTTTTGACAACTCGGTACGTGACAACCCAAATCACAAACCGAATGAAGATTGTGAGCATTCACTCATCCTCAGAGATGATATTGGTCATGTTTGTCGTATATGCGGAAAAGTAGAGATGGACATCCAGAAGATATTTGAATTTCAATATAAGGTTAGGATTGTTCTTTTTCATGGTCAATCTTTTACTATCTCAATTGAACATTTTATTGCCAATTATTTTGTACAATTGCTTAACATCAGATCGGATGTGGATGTAGGGTTAGTTTATATCTCCTTCGTTTTTATGCTACATAGAAGCTTTGAACTATTGGTGGACTCTTTTTTTTTGCAAGTATTTACTAGTGGTTTTTTTGAAGTGCTTCAGGAGATTGATGTTTTTTGCTGAGGTATTTATTATGCTGCCTAAGTATATATGCATTGCAAAGTCGTCTCAAACATAAAAACAACATTTTTTAACCTGGATGTAGTGATGAGGTATCATCTCCTTGCAAATGAGTTATTAATGAGGCTATATGTTATATTTGTTTTGCTTATTTGCATGAATGTCCACTGCTTTACATTAGTATCTTAAGTGGAAATCAAATTCATGACTGGAAGTGATTTTATTATTGTCTGAGGTCTGTGAAAGTGATAACCCGGGTTTTGTTTGATTTATTCCTCTTATTCTTCTTTAGACTCCAAGGTCGTCACGAACCTATAAACGTGAGCCACGGTCTAAAGGAAACATGGACCATTTAGAAATCCCTGCTTACGGTATAGAGTTGACTGAAAACAAGGTTCTGACTAATATCTCAGCTCACCCTAGGCATGCAAAACAAATGAGACATCATCAAGTTGAGGGATTCAGATTCTTAGCGAGGAACCTGGTTTCTGATAAGCCAAGTGGATGCATCTTGGCTCATGCACCCGGATCAGGAAAGACATTTATGATTATCAGTTTCATCCAGAGCTTCATGGGGAAATATCCTAATGCAAGGCCTCTTATTATTCTTCCAAAAGGTATATTGGCTGTCTGGAAAACAGAGTTTCTGAAATGGCAAATCAAGGATATACCTCTTTATGATCTCTACTCTTCCAAGCCTGATAGGAGTCAGCAGTTAGAAGTGCTTAGCAAGTGGGTGATGGAAAGGAGTATCCTGTTTATGGGATACATGCAATTCTCTTCTATTATGAGTGGAGTCGAAAAGGAAAACAATGAACTTACAACTTCGTGTCAGAAAATCTTGTCTGAAGCACCATCAGTTCTTATACTTGATGAAGGGCACACTCCCAGAAACAGTGAAACTGAGATTGTGAACTCCATATCAAAAGTAAAAACCCCTAGGAAGGTTGTTCTCTCTGGTACACTGTATCAGAATCATGTGTGTGAAGTGTTTAACATTTTGAACCTTGTCTACCCAAAGTTCCTTCAGTCAGAAACATCAAAAGTGATAGTCAAGCGAATCATGAGCAGAGTGGCAATAGGAGTTAGGAGAATTAATAAATGGAGTGATGGTTCCTTCCATGACTTGGTTGAACAGACCTTGCAGAGCGACGACCTAAACATTAAACTTCATGTGATTAAGGACTTGCGGGAGATGACAAATGAAATCCTTCACTATTACAAGGGTGATTTCCTCGATGATTTACCTGGACTGGAAGACTATACTGTGGTACTAAACCTGACATCGAAGCAGCAGGCTCAGAACAAGAAGCTGAAAAGAATCAGTTCACTTTTCAAGAGAAGTTCAGTAGGGAGTGCAGTCTATTTACACCCAGATTTGAAGCGCTTTACAGATACTGTTCAAGCCAGCAATGAAAAACAGACTGCTTTCGATGATGCAACAATTGATAGGCTGATTAAACAGGTTGACGTGAATGATGGGGTGAAAGCCAAATTCTTCTTGAATGTCCTGAAGCTATGCCAAGTTACTGGTGAGAAATTGTTGGTTTTTAGTCAGTACCTTTTGCCCTTAAAGTTTTTGGAGAGATTGACAGTGGAAGTGATGAAATGGAGTCCTGGTCTTGAGATTTTTATGATAACTGGTGATTCAAATTCCGAAATGAGGGAACAGTCCATGAATCAGTTCAATAATACACCATCTGCTAAAGTGTTTTTCGGCTCCATCAAGGCTTGTGGGGAGGGCATCTCGTTAGTGGGTGCATCCCGCATAATTATTCTTGATGTGCACCCCAACCCGTCTGTCACCCGCCAAGCAGTAGGTCGTGCTTTTAGACCTGGCCAGAAAAAGAAAGTCTTTGTGTACAGACTTATTGCTGCAGAATCCATGGAAGAGGAGGATCACACTACCTACTTCCGTAAAGAACTGATTTCAAAACTATGGTTTGAATGGAACGAGCATTGCAGCATGAAGGATTTCGAGCTGAAACAAATAGATGTGGATGATTGTGGTGACGACATTCTTGAGAGCACACACATCCATTCTGATGTCAAAGCTCTCTTCAAAAGGTCAGTTTCAGTATCCAAATGATCCCGCATCCATCTACTTCTTTCATAGTTATATAAATGATTGCGACTTACCAGATTCTAACATGCTTTGTACTTCTCTTTATCAGGTGAGTTATCTGGACTTGTATTAGATTTTTCTTGCACAGGCCCTGGGATTTTGTAGTATGTAAAAAGTCTGGTTATTTTATCATGCTTTCCCTTCTACAGAAGCAAGCCATGTGTGTTGTTTGCTTGTTAATGACTTATTGTTGATTTAAGTTGTAACTTATAGCTCTTGGAAGATACCGAGCTTCTGTCCAAGGTTGTTAACCTCTCGAAGTTAAATCTACGATTATATCGATTTTACGTATCTATATGTCCGTTTCGAGTAAACTCTTAAATAGAAGACTATGCTGCAAGTGAAACTCCAGTGTCATTTCCAAAACTTCCCAGTTCAGATATATATGGTAAGCTGCAAGTGCTCAAACAACCATGGATAGCGAGCATAATGAGTTACCTCGTCCAACATGGATAGCAGTTTCGTCGGTTTGCTCTGGAAATCATTTCTTTCAGCTGGAGATTCTTGAGCATCTGAAGGCTCTGCAGCTGAATGTTCAATCGAGACTTCATCTACATCATTTGAACTCTTCCTTTTGGATTCATTTTTATTCTGAATCATGTCAAGTGAATACGATGCACAAGAATTCAGAGCATCTCCGATGGGTGTTCTCTAAATTAATTATGTAAAATTTTATATTATATTTCAAATCAGATGATGAAAAATGAATTATATACGTAAATCATTATGTATATTTAATATAACGAAAATTTAATGGCACATTATTAGAGTCTAGTGGAAGAAATAGCTAAACTTCACGGTATTTCTCTCTCTAGAAACTGCATTTCGCTCAGGCTAAATGAATTTATTTACTGTTGATTAATTGCAATAGTATTATTATTAAAATACTTTATTTTCTTATTATTTAATTAATCACTAACATTTAAAAACTGAATTTCAAATTTTCTCTCTCAAATTTCTCGGCTGAGTCTCCGGCGGGTCAAATTTCCCACGAACTAAAAATCGACCCGATCCAATTCGACCGGAGGCGTTGGTGGCGTTTTTAGGAAATGGAAGCAGGCGTAGAAGCTTCGAGAACAAGTGGATAACAAGGTATACTAATTTTCAGACGATTTAACGAAACCCTAATTTGAATCATTCGTAGCTTTACAGATCTCTGGATCCGTTGTTGATGATTGGTTTATGAATTCGTGAATGCGTCGTAGCTGAAGCTGTTAGTGATCTGTGAATTGGATCTTAAGTTTGTGGTGTTGTTTTTGTATGGGATCTTGGAAGTTGATGAATTCTGGTAAATGTTTTTGTGTTTTTTCGTAAATGTGCTTTGGGATGGATTAATTTGATTGTGCGGTATTTCATTTTGGAATGTTGAGTAAGTTTAGCTGGTTTTATGCAGGCAGTGTTAAGCAGTTTGGAGGTAGTAGACATGGAGGGTCGGTGGCGGATGAGGCGGAGTATCAGTTGCATCAAAGGCTTGAGAAGCTGTATATTTCGACTCGCACTGCCAAGGTTAGATAGTTGGCGTTTTTGCTGATTCTTTTGGTGTTTAGATTTGATTCTTCTGTTTTTAGAGATGGGTTTTGTGATTCTCATTATTTTCATAAGGGATATTGTTCATGGTGTGGAAAGTTACATTGTGGCAGGCACCAAACAAACTGAAATAGGTGATCGTTGAAATGTTGGTGTAGTTCTGTTTTGAATGGCTTTATTTTGAATGTGTTTTTTGATTTATGAAATTGTGATATGTTTATCAGGAACCAGGTTATCTGAAGATGCTAGGAAATATGGTGTTGAAAATACTTGTACTAGTGGTAGCACATTATCGAAAGCGGCAACGAAATTTAGTCAAGCTCGTGCTCAAATGGAAACAGAGCGTACAAATCTATTGAAAGCAAATGGCACACAGGTGAGTTGAATAACATCACTGTGTCAAACACTAGTGCTTTCATCTGTTAAATCTGTTTTTTTAATGCAAAGTCAGTGTACTGTTTCCTAAAAAAAATCCAGGTTGCAGAACCTTTGAAATCAATGGTTCTTGGAGCGCCACTGGAAGATGCTCGTCATCTTGCTCAACGTTATGACAGAATGAGGCAAGAAGTTGAAGCACATGTATCCCCATTACTCACCTAAAATAGAGTTTTAATTTTCTTGTTCTTACTTACATTTACTACTGCATTTTCTGGTGGATGCAAAATAATTTATATAGTGTACGTGTTGATTTGATGCGTTTGTATTTCTTCAGGCCTCCGAAATTGCCAAACGACGGTCAAGGATGATGGAATTTTCTGATAATCCTGAATTACTTATGAAACTGGAAGCCGCCGAAGCGAAACTTGACGAATACGCTGGGAAAGGAGGCTGCTGCTGAAGTCCAACAACAGAGGTTGACGCTTCATAGACTTATAACCATGGTAAGACCATTTACTTAACTTAGCCACAAATACCTTATATAACATAACCATTATATTTTGCTATGAAGGTTGAATCGGAACGTGCCTATCATCAGAAGGTTCTTCAAATTCTTGAACAGCTTGAAGGCGAGGTGACTCGTATCTTATAATCGTGTCTTGTTGTGGAAATATATATATATATATACCAATTATTGACCATGTCATCCTTAGATGATATCTGAGCGCCAGAGAATCGAGGCGCCTCCTAGTCCAAGCATTGAAAGTACAATGCCTCCACCTCCCTCATATGAAGAAGTTAACGGCCTTTTTTCACCCCAGTCAAAAATGGATCAACTGATGCCATGTGTTATATCTTAAGAGAGGTAAGCAATCAGTTCATCTAATGATCGAATTCTCTTGGTTTCTCCTGTGCCTCAAGCTGCTCACTAAATACTTTCTACCAGGTTATGCATCAGTACCAAGCTGTATCTGAAGTAGAGCTCAACTTGAATGTTGGTGACTATATTGTAGTCCGAGAGGTGATTTGGATCCAGCATATGCGTTGGACATTGTTGTTTGCTGTTTGCATGATCTTGCCCAGTACTTGAACAGGTTTTCCAATAGTGGTTGGGCTGAAGGTTGAATGCAAAGGAAAAGCAGGTTGGTTTCCATTCGGGTACATAGAAAGAATCAATCGTGTTCTGTCAAGCAAAATAGCAGAAATGTTGTAATCTTGAATTTGGGTGATATCTGAAGAATCCAAGGGTACCAAGATTTTTAAAATGTTACCAATGGTCTGTTATCTGTCATTTGTTTTAATGGTCGGAGATGGTTGCTGCCTGTATCGACCTATAAATGAAATGTGCGAGGTCCTAAATGACATGTAAGTTGGTATGTAATGTAAAGTTTGTGCTTGGTAGACTTTATGTATGCTGTAGTTATAATTTCAAAATGCAAAGCTAGAAAAGGAACTAGTGGCTTCTCGAGCTGCAAACATCCAGTCTGCTAATGGATTTATCCGAAGGCACGACGGGAACATTAAATCTGTTGGGTGTGGACGTCTCTCAAACAGAGCTTATGACTTTCCGGATAATGAATCCGATGACTTTGACTCGTGGAATCATGATCAAAATGATCTGATTATACAACATCAGGGTATGTGTTATATTAGCAAGTCTAATCATATTTTTTTTTTCACAGGAGATGAAGGCCAAGGAGCTCAAAGCCCAAGCAAATGTCGATAAAAAAAAGCGTTGGAAATGCTGAAGTGGCGGAGAAAGAACTAAAAAGCACCCTAATTAGTGATACAAAACATATGGAAATGGAGACATGAACTCCCCCATCTGTGCAAAGTCTGCTTTGAGTCGCCCACAACAGCAATGTTCCGGCATTCTTGTTGCGAGTTCGATACCTCACGCAATTTTACTTACTCGTTCGTTACAAATGATATCAGAGTCGATCTAACTCCTCTTCTTCATATTCATCATTATTCATCGATCAATGATATATCATCAAAACAACGACACTTAATAAACATCATGCAAATGATCAAAAAACTCCTCCACATGCCACCCAGGCAATGTCTCCAAATACTCCGATATACTACTACTCGATAACGACGCCGTTTCAGTTTGACTCTCCACTCCCCGGTCAACGCCCCTCTTCTTCACACACTCCTCCACTTCACAAAACGCAATCGGCGTAACCTTCACTCCCGTCAACAAAAACCTACAATGGTTCCGCGTCAGCTCGTTCGCCGTATGTATCGAATAATCACACTCGTTACAAAGTATCGCTCTGTCCTCACGGCAGAACATCAACGCTCTCCGCTCCTGCACATTTCAATTTCGTTACTTACACACACAATCCGACCGATCGTAATCAGAAACCCGGAGACAACACACATACCTTGCAGATGTCGCAGAGCGGAGAAGATGAAGGATGTATGAGGGAGAAGCGATGGTGACGCTGAGCGACTTTGTTTGCGCGATGAACGCGTCGATCGCATGTATCGCATAGCGCTGCTTCGTCGGCGGAGCAGAAGACTGTCGCATCTTGCTGATCGCAGAAATCGCATCGGATTCTCATTGCCTCGTCCGGTCAAAGTCAACGCGAAAATGGAAATGAAGAAAGTGATGAAGATTATGTGAATTTGCGACTCTGTATTTATACACGTATTTTTGAGCTTTCCATCAATATTTATACTCGGCTACTGTTAGAGTAATAAGTTGCTGGTAGCTAATACACCAAAAATCAACTTTTCAATAACAACTCATCTCAATGCACTAGTAGTAGTCCTCCGTCACACTATTTTCTTCTCATTTGGTAGTTGTCACGGTTTTTAAGAAAATTAAATTTTGTGACATAAAAGTAAGAAAGAGAATGAGTGGAAAGTGAATAGATTGGAGAGAGGGTGTAAATGTGAGAGAAAAAGTTTTCCA
>JAWWMW010000859.1:302192-317057 GCA_035048345.1 Echeveria elegans
AGTTTTGCCACTCTTCCTGATGGCCGCGTTTTCTTGACCAATGAACAAAGCAAGTCTATGTTAAATGCCAAAGATGATATTTCAATATCCGTCCCCAAGGCTGATGTTCCTTTGGACATCTACCTCTCAGCTCGAGTTTTCAAAGAAGAATCTACGTATACGTTCAAAATGGGTAGCGCAGGGTGGCACTGGGTTAGACTCTACTTCTATCCATTGGAAAACTCCCAATTTGATTTGAAGAAGGATGCCAAATTTGACGTGCAGACTGCGGATTATGTTCTCTTAGATGACTTAACCTTGCAGAACAAGAGCGGCTGGTTCCTTGAAGAGTATCTTATCAATGTGAAGAATGAGGAATTCATCCTAAAATTTATTCCAAAGAGTGGATCTGTTGCGTTCATCAATGCCATTGAAGTCGTCTCAGCCCCTGATACACTGATCACAGACACTGGCTCTGCCCTGTTTCCTGTAGGCACCTTTAAGGGTTTGCATGGTTATTCATATCAAGTGAATTACCGAATCAACATGGGAGGTCCGTTGGTCACTGCTCAAAATGACACCTTAGGCAGGACATGGATCCCTGACGCACAGTATTTGCGATCAGCCAACCTCGCAAAAAATGCATCTGTGGCTCAAACAGCAGTGACGTATCCTGATGGTGATACAGTTACTGCTCTGACTGCGCCACAGTCAGTATATGCCACTGCTCAGCAGATGGCAGATGCCGAAGTAAACACACCCAACTTCAATGTGACCTGGGATTTCAGTGTGGATTCAGGATTCAGTTACCTAGTAAGGTTACATTTCTGCGACATAGTCAGCAAAGTCCTCAATGATTTGTACTTCAATGTGTATGTCAATGGCAAAACGGCAATCTCTGGTCTAGACCTGTCCAGCATTAACAATGCGTTGGCCACTCCATATTTTAAAGACATGGTGATTGACGAGGCTGTAGCTGGTGACAAGATTACCATCCAAATAGGACCATTGGCTGATAATACTGGGACAAGGAATGCGTTGATCAATGGAGTAGAGGTGATGAAGCTGAGCAACTCGGTGAACAGCTTAGACGGACAGTATGGTGTTGATGGGACTAAAGCTTCCCCAGGTAGTGGTTCTACAAAGAACACAGTTGCTGCAGTGGGTTTCGCTATGATGTTTGGCGCATTTGTGGGTCTTGGCGCTATGGTGATCAAGTGGCAGAAGAGGCCACGAGACTGGCAGAAGAGAAACAGCTTCTCTTCCTGGTTGTTGCCATTGCACGCAGGTGACACAAGCTTCATGACTAGCAAGTCGTCAATGTCTCACAAGAGCGGATTCTACTCATCAACCATGTTAGGTAGGTACTTCTCTTTCGCAGAGTTGCAAGAGGCAACTAAAAACTTTGATTCAAATGCCATTATTGGTGTTGGAGGCTTTGGAAATGTGTACCTCGGGGAGATTGACGATGGCGTAAAAGTGGCTGTTAAGAGAGGAAACCCACAATCCGAGCAAGGTCTCACTGAGTTCCAGACTGAGATTCAACTCCTGTCAAAACTTCGACACAGGCATTTGGTGTCTCTCATCGGGTACTGTGATGAGAACGATGAGATGATCCTGGTGTATGAGTACATGTTAAACGGGCCATTTAGAGATCATCTGTATGGCAAGAACTTGCCGCCCTTGTCCTGGAAACAACGTCTGGAGATCTGCATTGGCTCTGCACGCGGGCTTCACTACCTTCACACCGGCGCTGCTCAAAGCATTATACATAGAGATGTGAAGACCACCAACATTCTTCTTGACGATCAGTTTGTTGCTAAGGTGGCTGACTTTGGTCTATCCAAATGCGGACCCACAATGGAACAAAACCATGTAAGCACAGCCGTGAAGGGTAGCTTTGGGTATCTAGATCCTGAATACTTTAGGAGACAACAACTGACAGACAAATCTGATGTATACTCATTCGGGGTTGTGTTGCTTGAGGCTCTGTGTGCTCGGCCTCCCATAAATCCTGCACTGCCAAGAGAGCAAGTCAATTTGGCTGAGTGGGCTATGCAGTGGAAGCGCAAAGGGTTGTTAGAGAAGATCATAGACCCTCACCTTATCGGTGCTGTTAATCCTGAGTCAATGAAGAAGTTTGCAGAGGCAACAGAGAAGTGTCTGGCTGAGCATGGTGTGGACAGGCCTACAATGGGTGACGTGCTGTGGAATTTGGAGTATGCTTTGCAGCTTCAAGAAGCCTCATCTCATGGTAAAGCAGCGGAAGAGGAGTCATCAGTGGCTACCATTCCAACACCAACTGCTACTCCAGCAGCTGCTGCTGCTTCCACACCGAAAGAATCTACTTCTGCTGTCCCTCTACCTGAGGATAATAGGTCTCCAGCTGAATCTGAGGCCCTCGAAGGCCACTCAGGAACAGCCATGTTTTCTCAATTTGCCGATCTAAACGGAAGGTAAAGTAAACTACTAAACACAAGTCCTTCAGTTAAAAAGTTCTTGATTCAAACTTTCTTATCCTACTGGAGCTGCTACACTACAGTAAACAAGGATTTTGTTAATATGAATATTCTATCAGTATGGTTGTTATGTTGCTGTGCTACACAGTTATGAATGTAAAAGTGAGAACTTACAATGGTCATTATATTTAATATTCTACTGTCGACATAGGTTTTTGCCGCTCAGCTTCCTTCCTGCACAATGCAAAAATGAAATCAGCATCTATGTGGTGTAATAAGCAACAACAACAAAAAAAAAGATTTGGCAATGAGACAAAATTTCAAGCTAATTTAGTTACATCCCGTGCTCAGCTCATTTCATGAGATGATTCATGCTGATAAAATTTGTGCAACGTCTCAAAGAAAAAGAATTCTATCCTACAAAATATGATGGTCGCAGCAATAGGAGATGTCCGATACCTCATCTCTTTCAAATATGAAACTTTACAAGATAAACGTTGAGAATGGAGACAAATGACCTTACTACACAATATCGGAACCGGTATATGACAGCATTTTGCAGTTATTCAAGTAACCGTAACGCTGAAAATGCAAGCACATCACTGCAACGCTTTTACTTCCTAAAGTAGTGAATATAGTTTAGCAAAAGCAGTTTCGAGACAAGGCATCAGTTAGCTAAATGAAAATACCCAAAATGTCACCCTTTTAAATCTAAAAAATTCAATTTTATGCCAATCTAGTATTTTTGACCTGTGTATTTATGCATATAACTTTACCATAGATGATAAGAGGAAAGTTCAATGAGGACATGTATCTTATTTGAAGAAAGAAGAACATCATCTCAGACGTTAGATTTAATAAATCAATGACTGAAGTGATGACACATGTTTGAGAGAAATAATAAATTCATAATTAATATAATATATAATGTTACTAATTTATTATTTCTCTCTCATACACGTGTCATACTTTCAATCATTGAATTATTAAATCAAACGGATGAGATGATGTTCATCCGTCTTCAGATAACATAGTCATCTCCATTGAACCTTTTTCTACGTATGAAGATCTAACACTAATAGATGTAGCATCTAGCATAAATTATTTCTAGCTGCCAGACTTCATAAAAGTCAACTTTTAGCCTTTTAAGCAATGTTTTGAAAGACACATGGACCGTAAACTAGCATTTTGGTAGTACGAAAAAAGAAGAAGCTGAAAATAGAGACCGAACGAGAGAAAGAATAGACAATGGTGTGGGTGTCCCTTAAAAGCTCAAAAGTATACATCTTAGCCCAACAAAAACACACGGATGATGCACTCATTACAATCTTAGCCAACCCAAAAGAGCACGCCAACTATTCTTCTCGTACCTATAAAACTAACATCTAACATCGTTAGAAAAACTTAAACAACACCAACAGATAACGACCATTGTCTAACACATTCAATCAAGCATGGATGACTGCAGCAATTTAGCAACGACATTCAACGTGGATTCACTCAGGAACAATCTTCCTCAGAAGTAAGAATAACAATCTTCCTTAAATTATATCATTGTACATCGTTAGCAAAGAATAACAAAGTTGGTCTCACCAGGAGAGGGCTCTCAAGGTACTATTCCGGGAAAGCAAGATCATTTACATGTTTATCAGATGCACGATGCGTTGAAGATTTAAAGAAACAAAATCCCGAGAAAAGGAAGAAATATTCACAACGGCTAGACATTCCACCTTATCCATGCCGCCGAGTCGCGAGCACCGACCAATGTGCAGCTGTTGGCGCTTAAGCTCAAGAAAGCACAACTAATGAAAAGAAATACCACATCTACCATGCCGGCACTTCCCTGTCTACTGAAATCATTTCATCCCCATGGACTCTCAACCACAATGACCTCAATCAAAATTCATGAGAAATGCTACTGACCGCAACAAACTCAAAATAACCTATAAAAATCTTACACCGCCTAAGTTCCGTGTATACCATTGCCAAGCAGCTTTTAATTTGTAGCTTAGTTCCAATGTACAAAATTCCATTCCATTTTGTGATACCAACATACCAACAACAGCACATCATTCATATGGTATTATCATCATTCGATCGCTTTGATGTTGTCCGCTCCTTCTCAATGCATCATTTCTATGATAAATCCAGCAACATGTTTTCATCACCAAAACCCTAGATACAAAATTCAAATATCTTATTAACACAATCACATCAAAATCTACGAACAATCACATGTCACCAAAGCCAGTGATTTCCATATCAGTGTCTTTAATCTTCAATCCAGCAGATCAGCACTCAATCTGCTCCAAATCGCAATAAAAAGGGATAAATTCATAAACCAGTACAGAAACTCACCGCGGAAATCGGAAGCCGGAAACATCGGCGAAAGAGATTCAGCCGGAGAAGCTCAATCGCCGCAAGAGGCGTAAAGAGCGCCGACTCAACCTCTGTTTGGTTACATTAATAATACTAACCCTAAAACAACGAAATCTTAACAAGCATTTTCCTATGAAAGAGTAACGGTACAAACACACAAATCCACCGACCGCTGACATAGTATTTAAGTAAATGTTCTTTCGAAAACACATATTAAGTGATTGAGATTATAATATGTGTATGAGTGAAAAATAATAAGTGTAATGTATAATATTATTAATTAATATTTTTTTCTCATGCATGTGTCATAATCTCATTAATTATATTTATTAAATCCAACGGCTTGTATGAACATTTCGCTTTAAGTAACAATATGTTTAGGAAATAGTTTTGATTCGAAACGGACGAATCAAAGTGGCTCCAAAATTGGAAAGCATCTCAGCTTCCGAATCTAGTGGCAACCCAAGTACTTTGGCAAACGTTGCAATGGCCACAACTCCCGTGACTTCAAAATTGGAAAGCATCTCAGCTTCTGAATCTAGTGGCAACAATATATAGTACTTTTGCAAACAGTGCAATGCCCACTGCTCCCGCTCATGTTGAAGATGATGTAGATGTCCAACTGCAGAGTGGTGATCCAACACCAGTTCCGGAGGATCTGGTTGATCCCTCAGTTATATCTAAAGTAAATTTCTTTTCTCTATACATGCAAATGTTCAGTTAAATCTTATTACAATTTTCTTGATTGTACAGCTGAACTCAACATTCACATCTGAGCATCCATCTTGAGTAAAGTAACTCTTTAGACACCATACTAGAAATTTACATCCTAATGTTTAACATTCATTCCTAAATTTTCATCAGTTTCAAATGTATTTTGCTTCGTACCGAAATATTCAGTCAACTTATTATCATATAGAAAAAATGAGCATCATTTTGAAAATTTACTGAATAGACCTATCTCTCATATTGTTTGGGAAGTAACATATCCTACTGTATATTTTTATCATTCACTTGTTAAATTCTCACCATAATCGAACTTGTTATGATGCCTAGGTTGAAACCGTAAAAATTCCTCGGAAGGTTGTTCTCTCTGGTACACTTTATCAAAATCACGTGCGGGAAGTGTTCAACATTTTGAACCTTGTCCGCCCAAAGTTTCTTCAGTCAGCAACATCCAAAGTGATAATCAAGCGAATTATGAGTAGAGAGCATCAGGCTCGGACCAAGAATCTTTAAAAAAAAATTATTTCATTTTTCAAGAGAAATTCAGTAGGGAGTGCAGTTTATTTACACCCAGATTTGAAGCAATTTACCAATAATGTTCAAGCCAACAATGAATGACAGACTGCGCTTTCGATGACCAAAAAATCGATAGGCTGATCAAACGGTTTGACATAAATGATGGGGTGAAAGCAAGATTCTTCCTTTACGTCCTGAGGGTATGCCAAATTACTGGTGAGAAGCTGTTGGTATATATTTAGTCAGTACCTTTTGCCTCTAAAGTTCTTGGAGAGATTAACAATGGAAGTGATGAACTTGAGTCCTGGTCTCTTGAGATTTTTATGATAACTGATGATTCAACAACACGACATCGCTAGTGTTTTTCGGCTCCATCAAAGCTTGTGGGTGCATCCCGGATAATCATACTAGATGTTCACCCCAACCCATCTGTAACCTGCCAAGCAGTAGGTCGTGCGTTCTAGTTCTTCGTACCCAAGTTGAATATCACAGGCTGCAGGAGGCCGGGATTACTAATGGGTCGAAATAAGCATATGTAAATGAGTCTGGTAGTAGTTTCAGGATACAAAATCATGCAACAAATGGGGTAGAGCTGAATATGTGCTTGCCCGCAATCTGTTGGATCTGGCTGCAATGAATTTGTAGTGTTATGGTTTGTTGTTGTAAATGTCGCTGGCTCCCATTGCTATGAAGCTCCGATGAGTTACGTTGGACATTGGCAGCACCCCCCCACCTTCATAGTTTTGTAATCCTAAGGTGAGTGACACTCCAGTTCCATTTCCAAAACTTCCGGATTCAGATATATGGTAAGCTGCTGCTGCTGCTGCTCCGTCGATACACCTATTTCCGGATTGAATTTGCCTGAAAGTGTTTGGAGTTTCTTCCTGAGACCTGTTTCGGAACATAGAGCTGCTTCCAACTTGTGAGGATCCAATAAGGTCTGCAGTTGGCATAAGAAGGTTAGAAGATGCGCACTGTTGTGGTGGCAGATCCTCCACTGGACGGGTGTCTGAGTTCCTAGTTTCATCCTTATTTGTTCTTCTTTGAGCTTGATCGGAATAAGAGTTTGTTTCTATTTCAGCTTCGCCAGCCTCCTCTTTGTACATCTCTTCCACCATGGGCTTCCATAGCCTCACTCGCGCATTTATAAACCAGTTGGAAACCTGTTCAATGGAAAGTCCAAGGCAAAACACATTATCAACAGAGTTCTCATCGCGTACCAAAATGCCAACTTGACAAACTTCACGCAATATATTTGAAAATGCAACAAGACAGCATTACCAACAAGAAGTACTCGAAATGTTTACCTGGCTTCTAGTCAACCCTGTCTGCCTAGCAAGCATAATTTTATCCGAGTCCTTCGGATAGCTAGCGAACATAACAAAACTCGTAGTTAAATAATTATTGGGACTGGTAATGAAAACTTTCAAACAACAAAACAAGGCGAGCTGACACAGCACTCAAGAAACTCGTGACTTACGGATGAAGAAAGTGCTCAAACAACCAGGCACGGAGAACCGACACAGAACTTTCAGGCAGTCCTCTTTGTGGCCTCCATGTGTGTTGTTGCATCATACCGAGCTGTTGGAGTGCTCTTTGCTGCCTAAGTTGCTGGTCAAAAAATCTGAGTCGTGAAATCCCTAGCCCTTTCCCGCTCCCTTCAGCATCTTGATCTCCAAGGCTTTTCCTTGTTGCTTGAATTTGATTTGTAATTGCATCACGCAAACAACGAAAATGTCTAGAGATTGTTTGCAGCGCAAGAGCTGTGTAAGGCTTAGAACCTCCGTTTCCAGCCACCAGGTCGAACGAGGAAACAACAATTCGCATTTGGCGGTAGTATTGCTTGTACCTTCTGTCTATCTGTGATCCAATAAAAGTCAGACATAAAGATAGTAAAACAAAACAGCAAATGAAGTCTTCCGAGCTTAAGAGGAGTTACCTCATCTAACATGGATAGCAGTTTCGTCAACTTGCTCTGAAAATCATTTCTTTCAGCTGGAGAGAGCTCGTTCACATTCTTTCCAGCTGATTCTCGAGCATCCGAAGGCTCTCCAGCTGAATGTTCATTCGACCCTTCATCTCCATCATTCGAACTCTTCCTTTTAGATTCATTTTTATTTTCATTCTTATCGAAATCAGGCTGCTTCAGAGCCTTCTTCACATTGACCACCTCTTCGAGCAACTCTTGCGCAGCCTTCAAGTACCTTGAATTTGAAATAGGTATAGAAATACTCGAGATACCAAATCCAGATTGATTATTATCCACCTTATCCAACAAATTCACATCATCTCTGATCGATCCACTGTTCTCACCCGATCCATTAGGCCCCAAAAATGAAGTAAACCCTGGATTAAGACTTCTGAACTGAATCGGCGGAACCTGAATCCCAAGCGGAATCTGCGTCCCAAGACTAAGTGACAATCCCTGACCATGCAAACTTGATGCAATCGGATGCATAAGCATAATCTCATTCCTCCCATCTCTCCACTCACCCATATTCGATAAAATCTCCTGTTGAGGAATCTGACTGGAATCTTCCCCACCCATGGACGGAATCTCACCATCAGCATTCGACCCAACTGTGTCCGAATAACTCCCATAAGACGATGGAAAATTCATAATCATCATATTTCCTTGCGCTTCTTGATACGTTCCCGGATAATTCTCCTTCAAGTAACTCATCGTCCCTGCATCTCTTTGCGCGCTAGTTGTCGGGTAATAAGTAGCCATTCCGCACCAAATCCACTACAGCCTATAGAATTCAACACCCACAACTGTAAATCAAACCTCCCTAAACGTCAACAGTCATTAAAGACGCAATTCAGGATTGAATTAAAAGGGAATTCCCGCGGAACAAAAACAAGAATTACCAAAGACACGCGACAACATGCAGAGACTATGAATAATACCTTAAATTCTGCAAAAAAAAGAGAGTAGTATACTGTGGGTGTTTTGGGGAACAGCAAAAACATCATCTAAACAAGTTGAATCAGGACAGACCCAGAGATGATCCCAGAAAGAAACACACAAATCCAAACCTCTAACAGTACAATTATTATTATAATAAACATCAACTTTAATCCCACTTCCTCTTCCTCAATCATCAGACACGTGTGATGTTGTTCTTGCTGCTTGATCGGATGTGGCGTGGTTCAGCCTCAGCTTTCATCAAACATCTTCTTCAGACAAACAACAACAACACCATCAACAACCAGTTGGTAAAAAAAAACCTAATCTTTGAACAAACCCAAACTTATTAAACAGCAGGAGGGGGCAGTAGGACGAGCTGGAGGACTTAAACCCACTTATCAAACTTTCTCAAAACAAGCGTGGAGTGGGAATTGGGATTTTTTTGTGATTGTGATGTTCTCTTTCTTTTTTGGGTCTCTGCTGTTTTGAGTGTGTCCTGCAATTTCCACCATACATTTACATACAACCCCTTTTTTTTTCTTCTTCATATTTTTTTTTTCCTACTGTGTGTTTTTTTGTTGTTGTAAAAACATTAACGTTAAACACTGTTTCACTCCGATATCAACTCCATCTCTGTATGACTGTAAATTCCTTTTTTTTTTATATATATATTTGTTAAAGGCGCACCAGTTTCTTCTTCATATTCTTGTCTTTTTCTTGCCCGCATATTGTCTTCACAATAATGTCATGTCATTTTTGACTCGTCACTCGTTTTAGATACCTAACTTGAATTATCTATATATATAAAAACCTATCTAATTATATCACATATTTAGTTGACGAAATCTAACTAATTCTGTACATTACCAACGAAACCTAACTAAATGTCTAACCCTAACTAAATAATAAAATAATTTAAAAATTAAAAATTTAAAAAATTTAAAAATTTAAAAATTTAAAAATAAAAACCGAAACAAGGAAAAATTAACCAATTTTTTTACATAATCAGAATAAGGATAAAATGATCAATTTTTTTACATTTATATTTCTCATTCGGATTACGGGTTGTCACAAAATTAAAAATAATTTAATGGAACTATATTCATTTAAAATTATAGAGAAAATGTTGATTTTTTTTTATTAAAATTGAATTAAAATATGAAGAAAATTTCCGTCGGGACGACGGGTCACCCACTAATTTTTCATATAAAAGTACTACTGTAATAAATAATTCCTTCAGATCGATCTTACTTTTTCTTATTAAGAAATCGAAATTGGACTAACTCACGAAAACACGACGATTTAAAGTTGCACTTGATCGATAAATATCTTATAGCTATCACAACTTCTCGAGAAAAATGTTAAAAAAATAAAAATTAAAACCGAAGTGGCACTTGCTCTTAAAATAATATATTCATCTATAAGGTGTGCACTTGTCCATGAAGAGTTTTTCATGAACAAGGGGACCTTAAAAAGCACAAAGCCTTGAAGTCTTACGAGGTTAGGTTTGTAAATGGAGCATTCTGCATTCATTTTCATTGTTACATTCATACACCAAAGAAGGTATACGATTCAACTTCAGTACATTTTCCTTAAAAAATGCAAACCTTTCCACACACATTGTTTGGAAAAAAGTAAGATATATATAACACATGCTTAGCCTTTTTAAAGCTTAGAATTATATGCATTCAATACTTTTCATGTTCAAGCCTTGAATCATTCAATGCTCATGTTATCTAGGCTCCTAGTTACAATGCTTCAAGGTGTGTGTGTGGATAAGATAGATAAATAGATGGTAAAATAAGCACTTGATTCTGATGATTAAACACATTCATTACTCATTTGATCATTATGAGTCGACTGGCGCGAAGATCATGAGAGAAATCATGCCTACTCATATCTGTCAATGTCATGAAGGTAAAGTAACATATTTCAATGCCACTAAATATACGATTAACCAAATTTATATAGTAACAAAAAACTTATTTATGATTCTCAATAAAAAAAAATATGATCGATATATATACCAGTATTTTATGTATTTAGCTTGAATGTGCTGGATCTAAATTTGACTTACTATGAGTTCGTACGAATTGTTGTTGATTTGATGATGATGTTTTACTTTGAAATTGCCATGAATGGTTGGATATGGTCATTTTCTATCTCATTTGGATGATTTTTATGTATAAGAAGAATAGTAGTAGATGAGGTCATGGACCACCAAAACACCAAAAATAATGCAGACCCATTTCTCATGGTGGACTTTCCAGTAATGGAACGTAGAATTCAATCTCATCAACATATATTTAAAAAAATTACATACCAGATGGGTTAGTTCATTGCTCAAACTCTTGCGGATCCAGGACCTCACCTTTAGAGCAAAATAAATAAATTATAAATTAACATATATTTATATACTCCATTCGTTCCATATTGTTGTTCTCATTAGATAGTTGATGCGGTTTTTAAGAAAATTATGTTATGTGAGGTAAAAGTAGAAAAGAGAATGAGTGGAAAGTGAATGATTGGAGAGACAAAAATACTATGTTTATTGTTTCAAAGAAATTTTAACAGATGATTTTTTATTACGAAATGACTTGATCGATTTAATTTCATTATAACTGTCTTTCTTATTTATAAAAAATCATTCATTTAATATATGCATTACAAAACTAAAATTACGAAGCAGCACGGATACTCCAAGAGGACCAAACTACAGACTTCAGGAGCCAATAAACCAATTATCGTCTGATACTCAAATACAATTATAATTCTCCGGCCGACCACGATTAGGGGGTAAGGGTAACCGTCCCTCCCAGCCCCTCCTTCGATCCGCCGCTGCCCATGTGTGATGGGCACTACTCTATCATCTACCAATCGCATTAAAGTCGGTAGTTAAATCGATCACTTAATTTAATTAATGTACAAAATTACAAATAATCATAAAACTTTTAAGTGAATTTCAAATCATAAATCCATTTTTTCTTTTTGGAATGCTCTAATTTACATGTCCACTTACTAAATTTAATAAATAATTTAACACAAAATTCATATTTTATTCGATCATTAATTATGTGATTTCTCTCACATAATTAATTTAAATAATACATAAAAGAAGAATTCAAAAAGAAAACTAATAAAATTTCTTAATATGTGTAAAATTTACAAGTAGACCTTGTACTTTGGGACTGAGTCAGTAATCTTTTTTACGTGAATGTCACGGTCAAAAAAATATACAGTATAAAATTACATTAAACTACAAACAAAATAAAAATAGAAAGTACAAAAATTCATCGATTTTAAAAGTACAAAAATTCATCGATGTAATCAGGATGGATGGACAAAGATTTAGGTTTACATAAGCAGAGGATGACGTGTGTTCCGAAGACAGAGTATGAGGACTTACCGCGAAATATAAAAAAGCTGTTTACACTGACCGACGTTGACAGAGGAATGACGTGCTTACATTTGATTGGATTACTATTACAGCTTGGCGTTATTCCCCAACATACCTGGGATTCCGTGAAATTTTTTGCCAAAATCTAAATTACAAAGTATGTTCTTTGTAATTATTGAAATTATATTATTGACGTCATTACCGACATCAGCCAATTCCGGCCCACTTCAGTAGCCATCTTAGGACCACTCCAAGCCCAATTGAACCGTGGTTCAATTAATTCCAAATTTGTATATTTAATAAATATAAATATATGTGGTTTAAACTGATTTTCAATTCAATTGCAAAAAATTAAAATTCTCTCTCTAATTCCGAGAGTTGAAAATCTCTGTTGAGTCCCCGGCGGGTCAAATTCCGACGAAGGAGAATCCGATCCGTTGCGTGGGGAGGCGTTGTTAGGGAATGGAAGCGATACGGAAGCAGGCGTCGAAGCTTCGAGAACAAGTGTCAAATAAGGTATTGAACGAGCCCTAATTTGAATAATCGTTTGTAGCTGTGTAGATCTTGAGATCCGATTTTAATGATTAGTTCATATATTTTCGAATGTTTTAGAGCTGAAGAGGTTAGTGATCTGTAATTGGATCTTAAGGTTGTTGTAGAGGAAGATTCTGGAGTCGATATGGAGTTAAATTTTTGAAAATGTAAGTAAGGATTGATTGATTGGATTGTGCCGTAGTATAATTAGCAGGATTAATGCAGGCGGTATTTAAACAATTTGGAGGAAGTGGACATGGAGGGTCAGTGGCGGATGAGGCTGAATATCAGCTACATCAAAGGCTTGAGAAGCTATATATTTCGACTCGAACTGCCAAGGTTAGATAGAAGGTGCCATCACTGAATCTTTAGTTATTAAAATTTTACTAATGGGTTTTTGTGATTCTCAGCATTTTCAAAGGGATATTGTTCGTGGTGTAGAAGGGTACATTTTAGCGGGGACCAAACAAACTGAAATAGGTGATGTTTGAAATGAGTTAGAACTTCTGTTCTGAATGGTTTTTTCTGTGTGTGGTTCGTTTAATATCTGACCCTTGTTATATGTTTGATATGTTTGATAGGAACTAAGTTATCTGAAGATGCTAGGAAATATGGCGCTGAAAAAAATACTTGTACAAGCGGTAGCACATTATCAAACGCGGCGACAAAATTTAGTCAGGCTCGTGTTCAAATGGAAAAGGAACGTACAACTCTATTGAAGGCACTTGGCACACAGGTGAGTTGGATCATATCTTTTTGTCAAATGCTATTGCAAATATCTTGGTTAAATTTGTTTTTATGCATAGTCAACAAGCTGTTTCCAATGAAATTACAGGTTGCAGAACCTTTGAAATCAATGGTCCTTGGAGCACCACTGGAAGATGCTCGTCATCTTGCTCAGCGATATGACAAAATGAGGCAAGAAGCTGAAGCACAGGTATGCCTGTTAACTGGCCTGCATAGACTTTCTATTTTCTCGTGCTCACTTTCATTTTCTCGTCTATTATCTGCTGGAAGCTAAGTGAGTGATGTTTATAGTGTTCATTTTGAGTTGATTCATTTTTAATTCTTCAGGCATCTGAAGTTGCCAAACGGCGGACAAAGATGAGGGAATTTTCAGATAACCCTGAACTGGTTACTAAATTGGAAGCTGCTGAAGCCAAACTTTTAGATTTGAAGTCAAATACAATTACTTTGGGAAAGGAGGCAGCTGCTGCGATGGCAGCTGTTGAAGCCCAACAACAGAGGCTGACACTTCATAGACTAATAACCATGGTAAGAAGATTTATTTAACATGGCTACAAAGACATTCCAATTCCATAACTAGGATATTTTGCTATGAAGGTCGAATCAGAACGTGCGTATCATCAGAGGGTTCTTCAAATACTTCAACAACTCGAGGGCGAGGTAACTTATATCTTAAAATCTGGTCTTGTTGTGCAGACATAATTACCGCTTATTGACCATTTCATCCTTAGATGGTATCTGAGCGCCAGAGGATTGAAGCACCTCCTAGTCCAAGCATTGAAAGCACAATGCCTCCACCTCCCTCCTACGAAGAAGAAGTTAACGGCGTGTTCTCTCCCCAGTTGAACAATGGATCAACCGATGCCATGGGTTATTTCTTAGGAGAGGTAAGCAATAAGTTCATCTAACCATCAATTTTCTTGGTTTGTCTTCTGTTTCTCAAGCTGCTTACCAAATACTTTCTACCAGGTTATGTATCAGTACCAAGCTGTATCTGACATAGAGCTGAACTTGAATGTTGGTGATTATATTGTAGTCCGAAAGGTAGCCTTTCTATTTTTGGTTTTACCATTCGCATTGGGCAATTAGAATAAGCACATAAAGGCCCCAGTTGGACATTGTTGCTTCCTGTTTGCTTGAACTGGCTTGTTACTTAAACAGGTGTCCAATAGTGGTTGGGCTGAAGGTGAGTGCAAAGGGAAGGCAGGTTGGTTTCC
>JAWWMW010000859.1:317157-329958 GCA_035048345.1 Echeveria elegans
TAACCTCTTCGACATAGATGTTACAGGGACGTCAATAACTGAATCTAACTGGTAGAGTGATCCGACGAAATTTCAATCATGAATATATACATCTTTATATTCATGAGTATACAATACTAACTATTTCATAGACGTATTACTTGATTCATAAGACCTGCAAATTTCTGAATGTGTTTGGGAAGTTGTCATAGGAATCAATATAAAGGCATTTGATCCAGTACTAAAATGTATGCGTTATATTTATGAATGCAGTTTAGTTATCTGTTGAATAGTGTGTTATATTCACAAATATATTGATCAAATTCACTAGACAACACACTATCATTCTCCTGTTTTTATGTCACTTTTTTAAATAAAAAAACTCTGTACAAATACTCAAATGAGACATTGGTATTGGACGAAGTCAGTATATACTTAAATGGTTAAATTAAATGTTACATAAAAATGACTTCATTTTGTTGCATACCACAGTACATCATGGATTAGTATACCTTTGTAGAGAAATTTGTTAATACTTATATTCTTACCGTCTTTGAGTAATTGTATTATTGATAACACAAATTTTCATTCAAGAGTTCTAAATTTATAATCTAGTGGGGTGATACTCATTAGTTGGGGAGTCAATCATGACAAGATTAAGAGTTCGAGCCCCGACTCCAACATGTTATTCGTTCGTATACTGCATCTTGGAAGTGATCAGTTATCATGGATTGGACTATATTTAATAACTATATTTAATCAAATTTATAAATACATTAAATATATTCAACACTATGATTTAATTTCACCCCTTATGTACAAATCAATTTTCTCCCAGCAACAATTTTCCCACCAAATCCCACTTTCCCAAACAACCTCGTAGTGGCTTCCAATTCCATCTCTCTCTACATACTTACACCCCAACATGACTGACGATCCAGAGTAACGACCATTTCTCCTTCCCTCACGTCACTCTCCGAAAACCCCCTTCATCCATTTACCAAATCAAATCAAACCAAACCCACATTTGTTTATTCAATTTAATTAAAAAAAAAGGTTGATTTGGTGTTGATTTGATCCCCATTATTGTCTTTCTGTCTTCTCCGATCCTCCCGACCACTCTCTGCCGCAATTTTAGAGATTCTGATTTTTGTATAAATAAATAAACATTTATGCTTACCTTGTCTGTTTTGGGTTTTGCTATATATGAAATTCTGAGCCTTTTCCCGTTTTTCTCAACCCTCCCTCCACCAATTCACCTCTATTTTTTTCTTCCGTTTCTCTCAGGTAACTTCTGTTTTTCATTTTTCTGGAATTTTGTGATCTGGGTTTTGCTGGATTGGTCATTTTGTGCTCAAAGATTCCAGCTTTTTGTATGCCTTTGTTAGGTATCTTTGTTAAAAATGTGTTTGGAGGTTTTTGGATTTTTAGGGCTTGAGTTGATTTTTGATGATATGAGGTGTTGGATGAACTTTGGTGTTGATATTTTGGTAGATGAAAATTAGGGCTTTTTTGTTGGGTAATTGTGATTGGGTTTGTTTGTTATACATTTGTGTATATGGATGGAGGTTTTGGTTTTTGTGGTTTGTGGGCATTAAATTAGGTCAATGCTTTGATATTTGAGGTCATTTATTGTTAGGTTGATTGAGTTGATGCCTAATTAGGATGTGTGGTTTTAGCTTGTTTACAGCGAAGAGAATTTATTAGCATATTGATATGTGATTTCTTTGTTTCTATATGAAGGTGAGGGAGTTGGTCGAGAGTTGGGGACTTTGCTACCGCTGGGGATGAGTGTATGATTGTTCCGCGTCTGCCTTTTGTTTTGTAAATATTTGAGACGGGTTGTGAGGTTTTGAACTATGGCTGCCTGTGAGGCAATTGCTGGTTCGATGGAGAAGCATGTGAGACGAGGTGATAGGTTTATTTCAGAAATTTTAAGTTTTTTTTTGGAAGATTGGTAGATTTTGTGAAGTGATTCTGATTTTTTAGGTTTTTATATGAACAGGATCGGACGTGGATTTATCTGAAGATGAGAGGAAATCGAGATTGTCACTTAAGCAAAAGGCGATTAATGCGTCTAACAAGTTCAGGAATTCTCTGTCTAGGTCGAGGAGGAGTAAGAGAAACAGTAGAATCATGAGTGTTTCTATTGTTGACGAGCATGATGCTGAAGAGCTTAAGGCAGTGGATGCGTTGCGACAAGCGCTTATCTTGGAAGAATTACTTCCAAAGAAGCACGATGATTATCACATGATGCTCAGGTAGCCATGCTTTCATTGATTTATTGTAATATTAACGGTTTTATATGTTGTTTTCATTAGATAACGAATGTGTCGTGGATGAAATAGATTCTTGAGGGCCAGGAAGTTTGACATTGAGAAAGCGAAGCAAATGTGGGCAGATATGTTGCAGTGGAGGAAGGAATTTGGCGCGGACACAGTCCTTGCGGTACATATGAATTTGTGATAGAAGCCAAATAAGTACGTCTCTGATTATAGCTTAACCGATACTAATCAGTTTTTGATTTTTTCCTCTTTTTTAAGGATTATGATTTCAAGGAAGTTGATGAAGTCCTTCAATACTATCCGCAAGGTCATCATGGGGTTGACAAGGATGGTCGTCCTGTTTACATTGAAAGACTGGGTCAAGTTGATGCCAACAAGCTTATGCAAGTTACGACAATCGACCGCTACATCAAGTACCACGTTCGGGAATTTGAGAGAACCTTTGATGTGAAGTTCCCCGCTTGTTCCATTGCGGCGAAGAAACACATTGATCAAAGCACAACTATCTTGGATGTCCAAGGCGTGGTATGTCAAAGTTGCCATTTTACGTTTTGGGTTACGGGAATTTCTACAGGGTACTAAGTAATCCATGCTAACTACAGGGACTTAAAAATTTCAATAAAGCCGCTAGGGACCTTGTTCAGCGTCTTCAGAAGATCGATGGAGACAACTATCCTGAGGTGAGGTTTAATTTTTAATGATCGATGAAAACTTATTTAACATTACCATCTTACACTCGAATTATCGTATTTTTGCAGTCACTGAACCGTATGTTCATTATCAATGCGGGTTCTGGATTCAGGCTTTTGTGGAACACAGTTAAATCATTCCTTGACCCTAAAACCACTGCAAAGATCCATGTAAGTACCGAATTCCCATGAACACGTGTTCATCCAGTCTTGAAAATTAAATCGTTTGGAATTTAGTTTGTCATTTCATTTTCCGTTCAGGTTCTTGGTAACAAGTACCAGAGCAAACTGCTTGAAATAATCGACCCTAGGTGAGGCCTAAATTCTAGTATCAGATAAAAATGTAAAATGTATAGCCTTCATTCGGCTTATATTATCTTTTTACTGACACTTAATGGATGTTGTTGGCACAGTGAACTGCCGGAGTTTTTGGGTGGTACCTGTATTTGTGCAGACAAGGGTGGCTGTATGCGCTCTGACAAGGGACCATGGAATGATCCAGATATTTTGCTGGTAACTTACCATAAAAATAATTTTGGCTTGTGTGGTTTTTTCTTTTTCTTTTTTCTGAACGCATAAATCAGTATATAAGAACTACAGAGTAAGATAACCATGTAATGATCGAATGCAGATGGTTCATAATGGCGAAGCAAAGTGCTGCACAAGCCATCTTTTGACCGGCATTGAGGAAAAACCAACTCTTGAGGAAATGGGTTCACCAGTTAAGGTCTGAATTGAACCATCTCGATTTGGATGATCTTCATGATGCTTTAACACAAATGATTCATTCCAGCTATCACTATATAAAAGTCTGCTAACTGTATTTTATTCTTCAATCATTTTGCAGGACACACAGAAACGTAATTCCGTCACGTTGGAAGCTGCATCTACAAACGAGCCTAAAAAACCAGCGGTAAGTCTAGCTCAATTAGCTTATTTTATCGGTTTCGTTTCACTAGAAACCTCATAAGCATATGTGTTCAGTAAAAGGAAAATATATGCAGTATTGGTGAGAGTTCCTTTGTCAATGCTAACTTCTGTGATTCAGGTTCAACCGAAAAATGATCTGGCTGTGTATCCTTCTGTCGACAAGGCTGCTCCGTGGGGAACACAAATGCAGAACAAAAACTATGCAGCTCCTAAAGGTGCGCTTCTTTTTAAAAAAGGGTAACCTCTGAAAACTATCATAACTCATAAGAATATTTACGCAGATTGCAACACAATGCACGAAGCATACAAGCAAGCTCCGCAAGGAGTGAGCAACCAACTCTTTAACGGAGTGTTCGCATTTCTAATGGGCATAGTCACAATGGTCCGTCTGACACGTAACATGCCAAGAAAGATGGCGGATGCGACCTTGTATTCCAGTCCAGACTACGGCATGGACTCAATGGTGAAAAGCCTTCCAGCTCCGACCACCATCTCTAGCGATGAACACATGGCATTGCTGAAAAGAATGGCGGATCTGGAAGCCAAAATGTCCTCTTTCTCCGCCAAGCCACCAACAATGCCTGCCGAGAAAGAGGAATTGCTCAATGCTGCCATTAGTCGCATTGAAGCTCTAGAGCTGCAGCTTTCCGCAGCCCAGAAGGTAAATTTCAAAAAATAAAATCATTATATCCCTTCTTTTCAATACTGGATTTCATAAACGCAAACATTGAATTGAAACAGAGAAACCTTATTAATTTAATTTTTATGTTGGGCTTGATGTGAAAATGTATGCTGGTTTTGAACTACGCAGGCTTTGGAGGATGCAGTTGAGCGTCAAGGTGAACTCTTAGCATACATTGAGAAAAAGAAGAAGAAGAAGAAGCGGGCTGTAAGTCATAACTCTAAAGACTTGTGCCCGACTTATTTCCTCCGAATATTTCAACTAAGATCTAAACTATATACTTCTCGTGTTTTTCTAGTTCTGGTGATTGAACCAAGGCCATATGCGAAGTTTCTTAAGATTAAGGCACAATATCTTTCAGCAACGAGAAGTTATGCGATAATTATCGAGACTAGGAAACTACTGCATTGCATCTCAGCATTTCGCCGTCGAGTATTTATATGTGCTGCAACATGGTGTTCCAGTGTATTTGTTCAATTGTTTGAGCATCAGGATTTTCTTTGGTTGAGAAAATATTTGTGATCGTCAGAAATGTCATATTTTTATAAATATGAGAACTTCACATTACATTTAGGCCCTGTTTGGTTGCGGGAAAAAATGAGAGGGAAGAAAAAAATTAAAGAAAAATATTGAGTGAAAATGAAATGTGTGTTTGGTTGTAAAGGAAAAAATGAAAAAAAAATTAGGTAAAATGGGATCAAATTTTTCTTACAACTTTTTTATGGGAAAATCATATTTCTTTAAAAAAAAAAATCCTCATCTTTTTTTCGCAACCAAACGAAGCCTTACCGTCTGAACTATTTTGCATTTTAAATTAACGGAGTCTGAAATTTATATTTAATCGGAAAATATGAACCACAAGGCCGGAAATTTTGAGTAATTTATTGGTAACCAAGAAAAATATGATATATTGAGGGCGGAGTAAACAATCTTTTTTTTTTTCTTTTTCGGTTTGATTTCTGATGGGTGCATATAAATTATCACAAAGCACAAAAGCAAATGCACCATTGGAGACGAGAACTTTCTTAGGCAAGCTCTCAACTCGTTTACAATGGTGAAAATGCAGTACAGGAAGACATCTACTTGATGAAAGCATCACTGATTCCGTATGCAGAAAAAGTGGTCCTGTTTGCCTACTTTTCTGTTCTCATAACTTGCCCTGGTGTTAATTTATCCTGTTTCCAGGAAATAAATTAGTTTATCCTGTATCAGAATCACTTGCGTTCCTTCAGTCAGAAACATCGAAACTGATAGTCAAGGGAATCATGAGTAGGAGTGGCAACAGAAGGTAAGAGAGGATATATCTCTTTATCATCGAAACTGATAGTCCTTTCCATGAAACGGTTGAACAGGTCTTGCAGAGCGACCTCCTCAACATTAAGCTTCATGTTATTATGGACTTGACCCAGGAAATCCTTCACTATTTCAAAGGTCATTTCCTCGACGATTTACCTGGACTGGAAGACTATACTGACTGCGAAGCAGCAGCAGCAGCAGCTTTCCTATCTACAGAAGCATGCATGTGTGTTGTTTGCTTGTTATTGTTTATGTAAGCAGCAACTTATAGCTCTTGGAAGATATTGAGCTTCAGCTTATTGTTTAGGATTTCAAAATGCTATCTTACAATTGAAGACAACTGTAAGGATCATCACCCTTGTTTATATTACAAATGTGTTCTGGTTTCATGTAATCCAAAATATTTACTGAAGTTCATCCTTCATACCCAAGTTGAATATCACAGGCTGCAGGAGGCCTGGATTAATGGGTCAAAATAAGCACATGTAATGAGTCTAGTAGTACTTTCAGGCTACAAAATCATGCAACAGATCTGGCTGCATTGAATTCGTCGTGGCATTATGATTGTTGTACATACCGCTGGCTCCCATTGGTATGAAGCTCCGATGGGTTTCACTGGACATCGGTAGCACTCCACCTTCGTAGTTTTGTAAACCTAAGGTGAGTGACACTCCGGTGCCATTTACAAAACTTCCCAATTCAGACATATGGTAAGCTGCTGCTGGTGATCCGTCCATAAATCTATTTCCCGATTGAATTAGCCTGAAAGTGTTGGGAGTTTCTGATTGAGATCCGTTTCGGAACACAGAGCTGCTTCCACCATGTGAAGAGCCAATAAGGTCTGCAGTTGGCATAGGTAGGTTGGAAGTTGTGGATTGTTGTGGTGGATTTTCTTCTGGACGGCTTTCTGACTTCTTGGTTTCGTCCTTATTTATTCCCATTTGAGCTTGATCGGAATTAGAGTTTGTGTCTGTTTCAGCTTCTCCAGCCTCTTCCTTGTACATCTCTTCCACCATGGGCTTCCATAGTCGCACTCGCGCATTTATAAACCAGTTAGACACCTGATCAATGGAACGTCCCACGCAAAACACAACATCAACAGAGTTCCAAGAACGTACCAAAGTGCAAAGAGTGACAAACATCGGGTAATGCAAATACATTTGAAGAAGCAACATTACAACAATATCAACAAGATGTACTCGAAATGTTTTACCTGGCTTCTAGTCAACCCTGTCTGCCTAGCAAGCATAATTTTATCCGAGTCCTTTGGGTAGCTAGCAAGGGTCACACAAACTATAGTTTAATAATTAATGGCACGACAAAGAAAATGTTCAAACAATCCAGCACAGAGAACTGAGGCAGCACTCAAGAAATTCTTGACTTACGGATGAAGAAAGTGCTCAAACAGCCAGGCACGGAGAACTGAGACAGAACTTTCCGGAAGTCCTCTTTGAGGCCTCCATGTATGTTGTTGCATCATACCAAGCTGTTGAAGTGCTCTTTGCTGCCTAAGCTGCTGGTCAACAAATCTTAGTCGTGATATCCCTAGCCTTTTCCCGCTCCCCTCAGCATCTGGATCTCCAAGGCATTTCCTTGTTGCTTGAATTTGATTTGTAACTGCATCATGCAAACAACGAAAATGTCTAGAGATTGTTTGCACCGCAAGAGCTGTGTATGGCTTCGAAGCTCCGTTTCCGGCCACCGTGTCAAATGAGGAAACAACAATTTGCATCTGGTGGTAGTATTGCTTGTACCTTTTGTCAATCTGTGATCCAATGAAAGTCAGACATAACGATAATATACCAATGCAAAATATGAAGTCTATAGAGTTACCTCGTCTAACATGGATAGCAGTTTCGTCAACTTGCTCTGAAAATCATTTCTTTCAGCTGGCGAGAGCTGATTCACATTCTTTCCGGCTGATTCTTGAGCGCCCGAAGGCTCTCCAGATGAATGTTCATTTGACCCTTCATCTCCGTCATTTGAACTCTTCCTTTTAGATTCATTTTTATTGTTATTCTTATCGAAATCCGGCTGCTTCAGACCCTTCTTCACATTGACTACCTCGTCGAGCAACTCTTGCGCAGCCTTCAAGTACCTAGAATTCGAAATGGGTCTAGAGATACTTGAGATACCAAATGCAGATTGATCATTATCCATCTTATCCAACGAATTCACATCATCCCTGATTGATCCATCGTTCTCGCCTGATCCATTAGGCCCCAAAAACGAAGTAAACCCTGGATTGACATTTCTGAACTGAATCGGAGGAACCTGAATCCCGAGTGGAATGTGCGTCCCAAGACTAAGTGACAATCCCTGACCATGCAAATTCGACCCAATGGGATGCACAACCATCATCCCATTCATCTCATCTCTCCACTCACCCAAATTCGATAAAATCTCCTGATGAGCATTCTGACTCGAATCTTCCCCACCCAATGACGGAATCTCACCATCCCTTCCCCCCTCTCCATTCGACCGAACTGTGTCCGCATAACTCCCATAGGACGATGGATAATTCATAATCATCATATTTCCATGCGCCTCTTGATTAGGTCCCGGATAATTCTCCTTCAAGTAAATCATCGTCCCAGCATCTCTTTGTGCACTAGTTGTCTGGTAATAAGCAGCCATTTCTCACCAAATCCACTACACCCTACATAACTCAACATCCAAAGCTACACATCAAACTTCTGCAAACTTCAACAGTCATTAAAATACAATCCAGGCATCAATTTAAAGGGTCTCCTTGTGGCACAAAAACAAGAAAACCACCAAAGACGCAACAACAACATGCAGAGATAACAAAAGTGTTCTTCACATTCATACAAAGTCAGCAAATGGAAGAACTGGGTGAAATAATTGAATAATGAAACCCCCAATAATTGACCTTAAATACTGCAAAAAGAGAAGAGGAAAAATAAAGTGCTGTGGGTGCTTTGGGGAACAACAAAAACAACATCGAAACAAGTTGAATCAGGACAGACCCAGAAAATTGATGATCCAAGAAACACACAAATCCAAGCCTAATAGTAACAATTACTCATATAATAATAGAGTAATAATCAACTTCAATCCCACCACTTTTCTTCAATCATCAGACACGTGTGATGTTGTTCTTGTTGTTGTTGCTGCTGCTGCTGGTTGGATGTCGCGTGGTTCAGCCTCAAACATCAAACATCAAACATCTTCTTCAGACTAACAACAACAACAACAACTAACAAACCTAATCTTTGAACAAACACAAACCTCTTAAACAGCTGGAGCTGGGAGGAGGAGGAGAAGTGTAGGGGCTGGAGGACTTAAACCCACTTCTGTAATTTTGTCAAAACAAGTATGGAGTGGGAATTGGGGATTTATGTGATTGTGATGTTCTCTCTCTCTTTGGGTCTCTGCTGTTTTTTTGGGTGTGTCCTGCAATTTCCACCATACAACTTTTTTTTCCTTCATATTTTTCTACTGATTGTTTTTTTTTTGTTGTTGTAAAAAAACATTAACACAAAACACTGTTCCAAACTTACACTCCATCTCTGTGTTGCCTTTTTTTTTTTTCGTTTTTTTATATGTATTTGAAAGGCGCACCATTTTGTGCCCAAATCACTGTTCTTGTCTTTTTCTTGGTTGCATATTGTGTTCTAAAATAATGTTAATGATCTTTCTAATTAGAAGTTGGACACGATAATTAAGAAAGTAAGAAAAATATGTGTGAGATAATGTATTGAAAGAAAAAATAGTTGTATGAGTGTGAGAATAATGTAAAAATATGAAAGTAAATAATAATAAAATATGAAAGAGAGTGGATGGAGAGATAAAAAATACTTCGTAATTGTGTGAATAAGAGAATAATGTAAAAGTAAAAAAGTAAATAGTAATAAAGCTGAAAACAAATCAGAAAACAGGAAAAATATTAGGGACATCTAAAAATGAAAGTATGAATATCATTTGGGGACGGAGGGAGTAGTTTGTGACCTAGTCTGCTCTGATAGTGTTAATTTTTTTTCCTTATACAAATAGAAAATGGGAGTTTCAACTTCATAGTTTGTCTCGCATTTAAATACCGAAACTGTATATTATTATTTTTATAAAGGTAATGGCAATTTTCCTATGAACAAATCAATTTATGTCGGTATATCTCTTAAGTATTAGGAGTACATATTAACTTTTTTAGAAAAAAATATATCAAAGTATCACTTGCTTGATTGAAAGAAAAGACTCATTTATAAGGTGTGAAAATTACCACTACACCAAGCGTAAAATTTCTTATAATTGAATAACTTTTATACTCGTTGTTAAGGAAAAAGTCTTCATGAAATGCACTAGGGAGCCTTTGAAAGCACAAAGCCTCTAAATTGAATAACTTCCATAGTTGAGGCTTTTAGGGTTTGTAAATGGAGTAAATAAGCTTTATTGTCATTGTTACATTCATACACTAAAGTGGGTATATGATGAAACTTCAGTACATTTTCCTTAAAGAGCAAACCTTTCCATCCGCATTGATTAAAAAAAGTAAGATACATATTACCCATGCTTAACCTTTTAACGCTTAGAATTATAGTCATATATGCATTGAATATTGTCCATGTTCAAGTCTTCATTCATTCAATGCTCATGTTATATAGGCTCTTACTTGTTACAATGATCTTCTATCAATAAGGTTATAAGCTCGATATATGATGATAATATGACTTAATTTCGATAGTGAAACATAATTCATTTAGTTACTTAAGAGGTAAGATGACCGGCTTAAAATTCAAGAGATAAGTCTTACAAATTTGTAAGTATATCAAATAATTATTATTTGTGTATCTTAATAAAATCGTGAGATATTTGTACAATGAAACATTGTACTCAATATTTGTAACTTGATTGTTCCGAATGTGAATTGACCTAATATAAGTTTGTATGTCAAAAGGGTGGACGAATAGGGTAAAGGGCAAGTAGTAAAAGTGTAAATTGGTAGAGGATAAAAGAGGGTATAGAGCACAAGAGGGCAAAGACTTTAATGGAAGGGCGCCAAAAGTGTAAGGGCGCCCTTACTATTTCTCAGTTAGCTCATTTTTATATTTTGTTATTGGTTGATAGTTGTTATCATAATTTTCAAATTTTCAATAAGAATTTTCAATAAGTTTGTTATTTTACTAAAAATTAGTGTGTTGTGTACTATGTGCTTTGAAAAAGTAAATCAAAGTTACAAACAAATACTTTTTAAATAAACATAAGTTTAATTAGAAAATGGAAATTCATTGACTTAATTAAGTGGAACAAACACATCGCTTTGTAGTTTGTATTAGTAGTAGCAGCATCTATCATTTTTCTAACCATTTAGATTTAGATAAGTATTTCAGTATTTGATAAGGATAAAGTGCAGTGGAAAAAGGTTAAGTTGTGGACAAAAAGTGGGTCGCCAAGCCTCACAGCACAACCAGTAACTGACCCCATTAGTGCAACATTTGAACTAATGGCTGCTAACCTAGTTCATTATATTGATTAGTAGGAATACCTTTCTTCATTCAACTCATTGAGTGCTGGCTTGGTTTGCGTAACCCCTCCTTTGTTTGGTTCTTGTAAATTTTAAAAGAGAAAAAATAGAAAGAAAATGTTTATGTAGAAAAGAAAAAAAGGACCTGCCTATACATTTTTTCTGTTTTTGTTTGTTTGTTTTATATTGCGAATGTGCATTAGAAGAAGAAGCAAAGTAAGCTAAGATTGAAGTCACTTGTTTTTTATGGTAATTGACAAAGGGTAATTGATGCCTTAATTATAAAATGGGTATTAAAAGTTGAGGGTATGCCCATTAAATTAAATGGGCGGATATACACATTATATTGTATTTTATAGGGTGGGTTTAGTGCCGGTACAGGGTAAAGGACATGTTTATTCCTAGAGGTTTTTGGTGATTTGATGATGATGTTTTACTATGAAATTGCCATTATTAATATATGGAAATGGGTCATTTTCTATCTAACTTGGTTGATTTTTATGTGTAAAGAATATATGAGATGACCTTTTATTTTCTTTTAATTAAAAATTTATTCTTTAATAAGGTTCAAGGATCGGACAATCCCATACTCAATGCGGGAATGCACTCCGAAGGACTTGAACTCTTAATCTTATCGGTGGAATAACAAGAGATATGAGATGACCTCATGGACCACCAAAAATAAAGCAAACCCATTTCTCTTGGTGGAATTTCCAGGATTGGGTTCTTTTCTAGAACTGAATTTCATCAAGCAATATTTTTAATGAATGTCTATTCAATCTTCATAATTTCTTGAAATAAATGAGATAGGGCGGATGATTGAGTTGTGCCCATCAGACATGGGTTCGAGCAATGAAGTAAAGCAACCCCATCAAGAAAAATCCAATTTTGCTGCTGCAATTCTCCATTCCACAGTTGATTTCAGCAATTAGGGTTTAATTTCCAGTATCGACTTTGGCAGTTTAATCCATTTGAATGTTTTTCCTGGAGTTTGAAATTAAAATATTAAATAAAAACTTTTAACTGAAATCAATGTAACATTTTATCTAAAATTATTACTATCTATAATTATAATAGAATATCTAGAATAGTGAATCACACATATAGTGTTGAAAAGTAGGAATAATCCTAAACTGGAATAGGAAAAAATAGGAATAAGAATAAGAATAAATCGGAATAAGGAAAAATAAGAATAAGCCTAAACTGGAATAAGAACAAATATGAATATGAATAGTAAAAAGCATAAACCGGAATATAAAAAAATAAGAATATGATAAAAAATAGTGAACCACACATATAGCGGCGGGATGAAACATCACTTTGGAATGACGGATACTCCCTTTGTCCTCTTTTGTTCTTCCTGCTTTCCTTTTTGGGTATCCCCTTATTTTCTTCCTGTTTCCTTTTATAGTAATTATTTCTCATATTTTTTATCTCAATACACTCTCTTTCTTACTT